>CANJKZ010000236.1:117500-127500 GCA_947471745.1 Closterium sp. Naga37s-1 | reverse complement strand
ACGGGGTACCGGGTGGGGAACCGGACCAACCGGACAGGGAACCGGACGGGAAGCCGGATCATCCGGGTCATCCGCATGGGGAATTGGATCGACCGGGTGATCCGGGTGGGGAACCGGATCAGCCGGGCAAGCCCGATGGGGAACCGGGTGGGGAAACGGACCAGCCGGGTAGGGTACCGGGCGGGGAACCGGACCATCCGGGTCATCCGGGTGGGGATCCGGATCGACCGGGTCATCCGGGTGGGGAACCGGACCAACCGGACCATCCGGGTGGGGAACCGGGTCGGGAACCGGATCAACCCGACCATCCGGTTGGGGAACCGGACCAATCGGACCGTGCGGGTGGGGAGCCGAATCGACCGGATGGGAAATCGGACCAACCGGGTGGGGAACCCGGTGCGGTTCCGGGTCGGGAGCCGGGTCAACCATCCGGACGGGGAACCGGATCATCCGGGTGGTCCGGGTGGGGAAGCGGACCAACCGGACCAACCGGGTGCGGTACCGGGTGGGAAACCGGACCAAACGGGTAGTGATCCGGACGGGGAACCGGATCATCCGGGTCGGGAACCGGATCAACCGGGTCTAGGGTGGGGAACCGGACCATCCGGGTGGGGAACCGGGTGGGGTACCGGGTCGGGGAACCGGATCAACCGGACCATCCGGACGGGGAACCGGATCATCCGGGTGGTCCGGGTGGGGTGCCAAATCGACCGTGCGGGGAGTCGGACCAACCGGACCATCCGGGTGGGGAACCGGGTGGGGTACCGGGTCGGGAACCGGATCAACCGGACCATCCGGACGGGGAACCGGATCATCCGGGAAGGGAACCGGATCGACCGGGTCTAGGGTGGGGAACCGGACCATCCGGGTCGGTCGGGTCGGAACCCGGATCCGGAACCGGGTGTTGAACCGTATCAACCGGATGGGAGCCGGATGGACCCAATCGGACGGACAAGCCGGACCAAAAACGGGTGGGGAACCGGATCGGAACCGGGTGGAGAGCCGAATGGGCCGGTTCGGTCGGATCAACCGGGCCGGAAACGGGTGGGTAACCGGATCAGCCGCCCCAGCCGGGTGAGGGATCCGGGTCGACCCGGTAGGGAGCTGGATCGACCGGGTCGGAACCGGTTGGGAAACCGGATTCACCGGACCGACCGGATCGACCGGATCAACCGGGTGGGGAACCGGGTCAACCGGACGGGGAACCGGATGGACCGGACCAGCCGGATCATCCGGGTTGGAACCGGGCGGGGAACCGGATCAACCGGTTGAGCCGGGTCGGTGGATCCGGATCCCACCACCCTAGGCGGGATGGATCCGGGTCGCACCCCCCCGGTTGGGATGGATCCCGATCACCCCTCTCGGGATGGGATGGATCCGGATCACCCCACCCGGGATGGGATGGATCCGGATCTCACCACCCTGGACGGGATGGATCCGGATAACCCCGCCGGGGGTTGGGATGGATCCCGATCACACCACCCTGGATGGGATGGATACGGATCGCACCTCCCTGGTGGGGATTGATCCGGTTCGAAACACCGCGGGTGGGATGGGTCCGGTCCGAACCACCCTGGAAGGGATGGATCCGGACCGGGCCACCGTGGATGAGACGGGTCCGGTTCTTTGCCGGCTCCCGGGTGGGTGTGGGTCCTTGGACGGGCCCGCACCCTCCCTAGAGCCCTTTATTCTTTGGGTCACACCTTCGTTCTCGACCGGGGTTCTTTGCGGGCTCTAGGGTGGGTGTGGGTCCTTGCACGGACCCCTACCTTCCCTAGAGCCCTTTTTTCATTTGGGCCACGCCTCCGGCTTCGACCGGGGTTCTTTGCGGGCTCTAGGGTGGGTGTGGGTCCTTGCACGGGACCACACCCTCCCTAGAGCCCTTTCTCCTTTGGGTCACACCTTCGATTTCGACCGGGGTTCTTTGTGGGCTCTAGGGTGGGTGTGGGTCCTTGGACGGGCCCACACCCTCCCTAGAGCCCTTTGCTCTTTGGGTCACATCCTTCGTTCTCGACCGGGGTTCTTTGCGGGCTCTAGGGTGGGTGTGGGTCCTTGCACGGACCCCTACCTTCCCTACCGGGTCGGGAACCGGATCGACCGGACCATCCGGACGGGGAACCGGATCATCCGGGTCATCCCGGAAGGGAACCGGATCGACCGGGTCTAGGTTAGGGAACCGGACCATCCGGGTGGGGAACCGGGTCCGATACCGGGTCGGGAACCGGATCGACCGGGTCTAGGGTAGGAAGCCGGACCATCCGGGTGGGGAACCGGGTCCGGTACCGGGTCGGGAACCGGATCGACCGGATCTAGGGTAGGAAGCCGGACCATCCGGGTGGGGAACCGGGTCCGGTACCGGGTCGGGTTTACCGGATCGACCGGATCTAGGGTAGGAAGCCGGACCATCCGGGTGGGGAACCGGGTCGGGTACCGGGTCTAGGGTAGGAAGCGGGACCATCCGGGTGGGGAACCGGGTCGAGTACTGGGTCGGGAACCGGATCGACCGGACCAACCGGATGGGGAACCGGATCATCCGGATCATCCGCATGGGGTGCCGAACCGTCCGTGTGGGGAGTCGGACCAACCGGGCCAACCGGGTGGGGTACCGGGTCGGGAACCGGATCAACCGGACCATCCGGACGGGGAACCGGATCATCCGGGTCATCCGGGAAGGGAACCGGATCTAGGCTAGGGAACCGGACCATCCGGGTGGGGAACCGGGTCTGGTACCGGGTCGGGAACCGGATCGACCGGGTCTAGGGTAGGAAGCCGGACCATCCGGGTGGGGAACCGGGTCCGGTACCGGGTCGGGTACCGGATCGACCGGGTCTAGGGTAGGAAGCCGGACCATCCGGGTGGGGAACCGGGTCGGGTACCGGGTCGGGTACCGGATCGACCGGATCTAGGGTAGGAAGCCGGACCATCCGCGTGGGGAACCGGGTCGGGTACCGGGTCGGGAACCGGATCGACCGGGTCTAGGGTAGGAAGCGGGACCATCCGGGTGGGGAACCGGGTCGGGTACCGGCGGATCGACCGGACCATCCGGATGGGGAACCGGGGTGCCGAACCGACCGTGTGGGGAGTCGGACCAAACGGGCCAACCAGGTGGGGTACCGGGTCGGGAACCGGATCAACCGGACCATCCGACCGGGGAACCGGATCATCCAGGTCATCCGCACGGGGCGCCGAACCGACCGTGTGGGGAGTCGGACCAACCGGGCCAACCGGGTGGGGTACCGGGTCGGGTACCGGGTCGGGAACCGGACCGACCGGGTCTAGGGTAAGAAGCCGGAACATCCGGGTGGGGAACCGGGTCGGGTACCGGGTCGGGAACCGGATCGACCGGACCATCCGGATGGGGAACCGGATCATCCGGGTCATCCGGGAAGGGAACCGGACCGACCGGGTCTAGGGTAGGAAGCCGGACCATCCGGGTGGGGAACCGGGTCGGGTCCCGGCGGATCGACCGGACCATCCGGATGGGGAACCGGGGTGCCGAACCGACCGTGTGGGGAGTCGGACCAACCGGGCCAACCGGGTGGGGTACCGGGTCAGGAACCGGATCGACCGGACCATCCGGATGGGGAACCGGATCATCCAGGTCATCCGCATGGGGCGCCGAACCGACCGTGTGGGGAGTCGGACCAACCGGGCCAACCGGGTGGGGTACCGGGTCGGGAACCGGATCAACCGGACCATCCGACCGGGGAACCGGATCATCCGGGTCATCCGGGAAGGGAACCGGACCGACCGGGTCTAGGGTAGGAAGCCGGACCATCCGGGTGGGGAACCGGGTCGGGTCCTGGCGGGATCGACCGGACCATCCGGATGGGGAACCGGGGTGCCGAACCGACCGTGTGGGGAGTCGGACCAACCGGGCCAACCGGGTGGGGTACCGGGTCAGGAACCGGATCGATCGGACCATCCGGATGGGGAACCGGATCATCCGGCTCATCCGCACGGGGCGCCGAACCGACCGTGTGGGGAGTCGGACCAACCGGGCCAACCGGGTGGGGTACCGGGTCGGGAACCGGTTCAACCGGACCATCCGACCGGGGAACCGGATCATCCGGGTCATCCGGGAAGGGAACCGGACCGATCGGGTCTAGGGTAGGAAGCCGGACCATCCGGGTGGGGAACCGGGTGGGGTACCGGGTCGGGAACCGGATCGACCGGACCATCCGGATGGGGAACCGGATCATCCGGCTCATCCGCACGGGGCGCCGAACCGACCGTGTGGGGAGTCGGACCAACCGGGCCAACCGGGTGGGGTACCGGGTCGGGAACCAGATCGACCGGACCATCCGGCCGGGGGAACGGATCATCTGGGCCATCCGGGAAGGGAACCGGATCGACCGGGTCTGGGGTAGGAAGCGGGACCATCCGGGTGGGGAACCGGGTCGGGTACCGGGTCGGGAACCGGATCGACCGGACCATCCGGATGGGGAACCGGGTCATCCGGCTCATCCGCATGGGGTGCCGAACCGATCGTGTGGGGAGTCGGACCAACCGGGCCAACCGGGTGGGAACTGGGCAGGGAACCGGATGGGGAACCGGATCTAGAGGACCGGCCGTATCGACCGGATCAACCGGGTGAGGAACCGGGTCAACCGGGCGGGGAACCGGATCAACCGCCCCAGCCGGGTGAGGGACCGGTTCGACCCGGTAGGGAGCCGGATCAACCGGGTCGGAACCGGGTAGGGAACCGGATGGGGAACCGGATCTACCGGACCGGCCGGTTCGACCGGGTGGGGATCCGGGTCAACCGGACTTGGAACCGGATGGACCGGACCGGACGGGGAACCTGATCTACCGGACCGGCCGGATCGACCGGGTGGGGAACCGGGTCAACCGGACGTGGAACCGGATGGACCGGACCGGCCGGATCATCCGGGTTGGAACCGGGCGGGGAACCGGATCGACCGGGTCGATGGATCCGGATCCCACCACCCTAGGCGTGATGGATCCGGGTCACACCACCCCGGTTGGGATGGATCCGGATCACCCCAATCGGGATGGGATGGATCCGGATCACCCCACCCGGGATGGGATGGATCCGGATCTCACCACCCTGGACTGGATGGATCCAAATAACCCCACCCGGGATGGGATGGATCCGGATCACACCACCCTAGATGGGATGGATCCGGACCGCACCTCCCGTGTGGGGATTGGTCCGGTTCGAAACACCGCGGGTGGGATGGGTCCGGTCCGAACCGCCCTGGATGGGATGAGAGGGGTCCGGCTCATTGTGGGCTCTAGGGTGGGTGTGGTTCATTGGACGGGGCCACACCCTCCCTAGAGCCCTCTATTTTTTTGGGTCACACTTCCATTCTCGACCGGGGTTCTTCGTGGGCCCAAGGGTGGGTGTGGGTCCTTGCACGGGCCCACACCCTCCCTAGAGCCCTTTACTCTATGGGTCGCACCTTCCTTCACGGCCGGTTGTGGTTCGAGGGCTCTAGGGTGACCGGTGGGGAACGTAGACCAGGGCGGGGGCAGGCTTTCTACGAGGTTCCTATCAACCCAGAGGGTCCTTTTGACCGGCTGGAATGAGGCAAGCGCTCAAATCAACCGGCCAAGGTTGAATTCCACCCTTGCACGGGCTCGGATGGGCTCCGGGACCTCTTTTTCCCGGTGCAAAGGCCCGGATGACCGGGGGGAAGTGTAAAGCAGGGTGGGAGCTTCCTTTGCTCGGGTTCCTATCCATCCCAAGGGTCCTTTTGACCGGCTGGAATGAGGCAAGCGCTCAAATCAACCGGCCAAGGTTGAATTCCACCCTTGCACGGGCTCGGATGGGCTCCGGGACCTCCTTTTCCCGGTGCCAAGGCCCGGATGACCGGGGGGGAGTGTAAACCAGGGTGGGAGCTTCCTTTCCACGGGTTCATATCCATCCCAAGGGTCCTTTTGACCGGCTGGAACGAGACAAACGCTCCAATGGACCGGCCAAGGTTGAATTCCACCCTTGCACGGGCTCGGGTGGGCTCCGGGACCTCTTTTTCCCGGTGCAAAGGCCCGGATGATCTGCGGGAAGTGTAAACCAGGGTGGGAGCTTCCTTTCTACGGGTTCATATCCATCCCAAGGGTCTTCTTGACCGGCTGGAATGAAACAATTGCTCCAATGGACCGTCCAAGGTTGAAATCCACCCTTGCACGGGCTCGGATGGGCTCCGGGACCTCTTTTTCCCGGTGCAAAGACCTGGGTGACCGGGGGGAAGTGTAAACCAAGGTGGGAGCTTCCTCTCTACGGGCTCATATCCATCCCAAGGGTCGTTTCGACCGGCTGGAATGAGTCAAACGATCCAAAGGACCAGCCAAGGTTGAATTCCACCCTTGCACGGGCTCGGATGGGCTCCGGGGCCTTCTTTTCCCGGTGCAAAGGCCCGGATGATCTGGGGGAAGTGTAAACCAGGGTGGGAGCTTCCTTTCTACGGGTTCATATCCATCCCAAGGGTCTTCTTGACCGGCTGGAATGAAACAATTCCTCCAATGGACCGTCCAAGGTTGAATTCCACCCTTGCACGGGCTCGGATGGGCTCCGGGGCCTTCTCTTCCCGGTGCAAAGGCCCGGATGATCTGGGGGAAGTGTAAACCAGGGTGGGAGCTTCCTTTCTACGGGTTCATATCCATCCCAAGGGTCGTTTTGACCGGCTGGAATGAAACAATTCCTCCAATGGACCGTCCAAGGTTGAAATCCACCCTTGCACGGGCTCGGATGGGCTCCAGGACCTCTTTTTCCCGGTGCAAAGACCTGGGTGACCGGGGGGAAGTGTAAGCCAGGGTGGGAGCTTCCTCTCTACGGGCTCATATCCATCCCAAGGGTCGTTTTGACCGGCTGGAATGGGCAAACGATCCAAAGGACCGGCCAAGGTTGAATTCCACCCTTGCACGGGCTCGGATGGGCTCCGGGGCCTCCTCTTCCCGGTGTAAAGGCCCGGATGACCGGGGGGAAGTGTAAACCAGGGCGCGAGCTACCTTTCTACGGGCTCATATCCGTCCCAAGGGTCCATTTGACCGGCTGGAACGAGACAAACGATCCCAAGGACCGGCCAAGGTTGAATTCCACCCTTGCACGGGCTCGGAGGGGCTCCGGGGCCTCCTCTTCCCGGTGTAAAGGCCCGGATGACCGGGGGGAAGTGTAAACCAGGGCGCGAGCTACCTTTCTACGGGCTCATATCCGTCCCAAGGGTCCATTTGACCGGCTGGAATGAGACAAACGATCCAAAGGACCGGCCAAGGTTGAATTCCACCCTTGCACAGGCTCGGACGGGCTCCGGGACCTCTTTTTCCCGGTGCAAAGGCCTGGATGACCGGGGGGAAGTGTAGTCCAGGGTGGGAGCTACCTTTCTACGGGCTCATATCCATCCCAAGGGTCCTTTTGACCGGCTGGAATGAGGCAAATGATCCAATGGACCGGCCAAGGTTCAATCCCACCCTCGCACGGGCTCGGATGGGCTCCGGGACCTCTTTTTCCCGGTGCAAAGGCCTGGATGACCGGTGGGAAGTGTAAAACAGGGTGGGAGCTACCTTCCTACGGGCTCATATCCATCCCAAGGGTCCTTTTGACCGGCTGGAATGAGACAAACGCTCCATTGTACCGGGGGATTTAGGGGCCAAGGCTCAATATCACCCTTGCACGGGCTCATATCCATCCCAAGATGGCCCCAAATGATGGTAACCCAACGTTATCCGAGTGATTGGCCCTGGAATAGGGTAGGGAATCGGGTATGTTGCCCCTCCCCAGCGCCATGGTGGTGGATTTCCGTTTGCCCCAAATGATGGTAACCCAACGTTATCCAAGTGATTGGCCCTGGAATAGGGTAGGGAGTTGTTATCTTCTCTCCATTGGGCCCTGGTGGGGCATTTCCAAACGCCCCAAATGATGGTAACCCAACGTTATCCGAGTGATTGGCCCTGGAATAGGGTAGGGAGTTGTTATCTTCTCTCCCTTGGGCTCTGGTGGGGCATTTCCGAACGCCCCAAATGAAGGTAACCCAACGTTATCCAAGTGATTGGCCCTGGAATAGGGTAGGGAGTTGTTATCTTCTCTCCCTTGGGCCCTGGTGGGGCATTTCCGAACGCCCCAAATGAAGGTAACCCAACGTTATCCGAGTGATTGGCCCTGGAATAGGGTAGGGAGTTGTTATCTTCTCTCCCTTGGGCCCTGGTGGGGCATTTCCGAACGCCCCAAATGAAGGTAACCCAACGTTATCCGAGTGATTGGCCCTGGAATAGGGTAGGGAGTTGTTATCTTCTCTCCATTGGGCCCTGGTGGGGCATTTCCAAACGCCCCAAATGATGTTAACCCAACGTTATCCGAGTGATTGGCCCTGGAATGAGGAAGGGGTATCTTGTCTCTCCCTAGGACCCGGGCTCTGGTGGGTCCGGTTCCCTCCCGGGCTGGGTCCATCCGGTCCCCAACCGGGATGGTCCGGACCCCCACCCGGCCTGGGTCCATCCGGTCCCCACCCGGGTTTAGGGTCCGGACCCCCACCCCTATCCTGGGTGGATCCGGATCCCACCCGAAATGGTCCGGACCCCCACCCGGCCTGGGTGGATCCGGATCCCACCCGGGATGGTCCGGACCCCCACCCGGCCTCGGTGGATCCGGTTCCCACCCGGGATGGTCCGGACCCCCACCTAGCCTGGGTGGATCCGGTTCCCACCCAGGGTGGGATCCGGACCCCCACCTGGCCTGGGTGGATCCGGTTCCCACCCAGGTTTAGGGTCCGGACCCCCATCCGGATCCCACCCGGGATGGTCCGGACCCCCACCCGGCCTGGGTGGATTCCCCTCGGTGGGGAATTCATAAATGACTAGAATGATGGTAACCCAACATGATCCGAGTGATTGGCCTAGGAATAAATTAGTGTCAGCTCTTCTTTGTCCCTCTCTAGGACTTAGGCTCTGGTGGGTTCGGTTCCCACCCAGGATGGGTCCATCCGGTCCCCACCCGGGCTGGTCCGGACCCCCGCCCGGCCTGGGTCCATCCGGTTCCCACCCGCTCAGGATGGATTCGGTTCCCAACCGGGATGGTCCGGACCCCCACCCGGCCTGGGTGGATCCGGTTCCCACCCGGGATGATCCGGACCCCCACCACCCGGCTTGGGTGGATCCGGTTCCCACCCGGGATGGTCCGGACCCCCACCCGACCCGGGTGGATCCGGTTCCACCAGGGTTGGGGTCCGGACCACCATCCGGGCTGGGTGGATTCCCCTCGGTGGGGGTTTTTCAATTCCCCCAAATGATGGTAACCCAACGTTATCCGAGTGATTGGCCTAGGAATAATCCATGAGTACTTCTTCCAACAGTCTTTGTCTCCCTAATGCCCCGGTAAGACTAGTTTTGAGCCCCGTATCAAGGTAACCCAACGTGATCCCAGTGATTGGTCCACGAGCACGGTATGGTAGCGTTGTGGTGTCCCTCTTTCGGGCTTACTTTATGTATTGGCCGCAAATGTTGGTAAGCCAACGTAATCCATGTGATTGGACTAGGAGGAGGGCGTTGCTTTTATTTTTGTTATCACACCCGCCCTTCTATGTTTCAAAAGCCTATAATTGCAGGTAATCCACGGTGATCGAGCTACTTTCTGTAGTAATAATACGTGGAAGAGGAGGTAAAGGACCCTCTCCACAAAGGTCCGGCGGATTGCCCAGGCAATCCGTCGAGCCTTCGAGGCCTCTATGATTCACCACATGGGGACACGTGAGACGTGGACCGGGACGCCCGAATGTTTTTGTGTGCGTCGACACTCTTCGGAGGGTTGGCGTGCACTTTGACCCCCAGAGGTAGGGGGCGGGACGTACTTGTGGTGCGGAGGGCCATCTGGGAGGCGGGGGCTCTGGCTAAAATTAAATGCAGAGCCCCAAATGTGTTGGGGAGGGGGGGCCGGGAGGGCCCGTGGAAGAAAGGGCAACGGGAAACCGTTGCAGGTTGGCAAGCGCTGCTACCCCGGACCCTCCGTGGAGGTCGACGGGAACCCTCGTTTACGGGGGCAACCGGA
>CANJKZ010000236.1:100000-102500 GCA_947471745.1 Closterium sp. Naga37s-1 | reverse complement strand
AATCCCTTTCCCCCGATGGTAACAGATCGGACTCCTCCCAAAAGCGGAAGCACCGGGAAGTTCGATGCCTGACCTAGGACGTATCCTCATAAAATTGGCTTGTTGGAATCCTCCTCCTACCTAGCGTCCCCCGCCACCGGTGCTCCGTCTCTCTTGGCACCGGCTGGTGTGACTGCGGGGTCTTGCTCGCCCGGCCTTCCGAAATCCTCTTCGGTTGGCTGGGAAGGGGCGCCCGTGGCAATGGCAAGGGACCGTTTCTCAGCCGGGTCCGGTCGCAGTGCATCAAGGAGCCGCGAACGGGCACGGGATATAGACCTCTCCGCGATCGGGACTGGCCGTCCGATCGCAAAACCCTCCCCTTGAGCGGGGCCCCCATGAGCCCCGGCACCTAATAAAAACTGGGACCCCACTCCTGACGATGGATATCTTGGAACCTGGCTCGATGAAGAACGCAGCGAAATGCGATACGTAATGCGAATTGCAAAACTCCGTGAATCATCGAAACTTTGAACGCATGTTGCGCCCGAGGCCTCGGCCGAGGGCACGTCTGCTTGAACGCCACACACATCCAGGTGGAGCCACGCATCCGCACCCACACCCTCCGCACGCGGCTACGTGCGGCGGGGTGAACGGGACGGAACTGCCAAAATGCGTGGCATACGAGGGGCGCTCGGGTTTACCCGAGACAATCGCCCGTACCTGGGAAAACGAGATGGCCGTCGCAACCCGTGCACAACGGGGGGCAGTCGGCTGAAATCGCAGGGCCGCCACAAGCCCGTCTCCTCTCCGTCTCGACCCCAGTGCAGATCCCCGGATGCCAACCGGGAGGACGCGAGCGGGACGAGCGCGACGAGGCGGGTGGCGACCCCGCTGGGCTCGGTGAACCCAGCCGGCCAACGGACCCCGTCCGGACCTCCCAGCAGGTGGGGGGGTATCGGATGCCAAACCGGTCCTCTTTTCCTCTCCCGAGAAGGCCGCGAAACGGAAAAATGGAGCCGAGGGTGTGGCAACCCTCGGTCTCCGCCCTCCAAAGTAGCGCGCACAGACCGGGCGAGGGGCGGACGGGGCTCGTACTAAAAATGGTCGGACCGGGGAAGAACCGGGCAAACCCCCAAACGATGGCTTCAAGTCAGGCGAGACTACCCGCTGAATTTAAGCATATTACTAAGCGGAGGAAAAGAAAACAACCGTGATTCCTTTGGTAGCGGCGAGCGACCAAGGAAAAGCCCAGGCTTGAAATCCGAGGGCCTCCGGCCCTCCGAATTGTAGTCTGAAAAGGAAGCGTTCTCTGTGACGGGCGCCGCCTTAAGTCCACTGGAAAGTGGCGGCAGAGAGGGTGACACCCCCGTCGGGCGACGACCCGTCACTTCACGAGGCGCATCCGAAGAGTCGGGTTGCTTGGGAGTGCAGCCCCAACATGGGTGGTAAGCTCCATCCAAGGCTAAATACGGCCAGGTTTCCGATAGCGAACAAGTACCGCGAGGGAAAGATGAAAAGAACTTTGGAAAGAGAGTAAAAAGTGCTTGAAATCGTCAGGAGGATAAGCGCATGAGCCCAAGCAAACCTGCGGGACCCGTTCACGCGGGGCCCGGAGGTACGCAGCGCCGGTCGATGCCGCGGGAAAAGGAGCTCGCTCCCACCGCGGCGGAGACCGAGGATGGCCCTCACGGGTCGGCGCTGGCGAAACGGGCTGATGCGACCCGTCTTGAAACACGGACCAAGGAGGCCAACGCGGCTGCGAGCCAATGGGTTGAAAACCACAATGGCGACAGTGAAAGCGACCCGTGAGAAGGCGGCCTCGTGCTGCCCGCACCACGGACCGCCCCGGGGGCCTCGGCGCCCGGGGTGCGTTGAGTAGTCGCGTTGGGACCCGAAAGATGGTGAACTATGCCTGAGCAGGGCGAAGCCAGAGGAAACTCTGGTGGAGGCCCGCAGCGCTACTGACGTGCAAATCGTTCGTCAGACTTGGGTATAGGGGCGAAAGACTAATCGAACCATCTGGTAGCTGGTTCCCTCCGAAGTTTCCCTCAGGATAGCTGGTGCTCGATACGTGGTTACGTCTGGTAAAGCGAATGATTGGCGGGCTCGGGGGAGAAGCTCCCTCGACCGACTCTCAAACTTTAAACGGGCGAGGAGGGCCGCCATCTTAATTGTGGCTGGCTTTCAGGGGTGCTGGCTGACCCCACCAACATGAGTGCCAAGTGGGCCATTTTTGGTAAGCAGAACTGGCGAGGCGGGATGAACCGAAAGCCGGGTTACGGTGCCTAACTACGCGCTAACCTAGATCCCACAAAGGGTGTTGATTGATTAAGACAGCAGGACGGTGGTCATGGAAGTCGAAATCCGCTAAGGAGTGTGTAACAACTCACCTGCCGAATCAATTAGCCCCGAAAATGGATGGCGCTCAAGCGCGTGACCTATACCCGGCCGCACCCGGCTGCTGGTGAGCCGGTGCGAGTAGGAGGGCGCGGTGGGACGCATCGAAGCGTGCGCGTGAGCG
>CANJKZ010000236.1:87500-97500 GCA_947471745.1 Closterium sp. Naga37s-1 | reverse complement strand
AGCCGAAATGCGAGGCCAAATCGGATCATCCGGGTCATCCGGGTGGAGAACCGGATCGTCCGGGTCATCCGGGTGGGGAACCGGATCGTCCGGGTCATCCGGGTGGGGAACCGGATCGACCGGACCATCCGGATGGGAAACCGGGTCATCCGGGTCGGGAACCGGACCAACCGGATCATCCGGGTGGGGAACCGGGTCGACCGGACCATCCGGATGGGGAACCGGATCATCCGGGTCATCCGGGTCGGGAACCGGATCGACCGGACCATCCGGATGGGGAACCGGATCATCCGGGTCATCCGGGTCGGGAACCGGATCGACCGGACCATCCGGGTGGGGAACCGGACTCAACCGTACCATCCCCGTGGGGGACCGGACCCAACCGGACCATCCGGGTGGGGTGCCGGGTCGGGAACCGGACCGACCGGACCATCCGGGTGGGGAGCCGGATCAACCGGGTCATCCGGGTGGGGAACCGGATCGACCGGGTCATCCGGGTGGGGAACCGGATCGACCGGGTGGGGAACCGGACCAACCGGACCGACCGGACCATCCGGGTGGGGTACCGGGTCAGGAACCGGACTGGGAACCGGATCATCCGGGTCATCCGGATGGGGAACCGGATCATCCGGGTCATCCGGGTGGAGAACCGGATCAACCGGACCATCCGGACGGGGTACCGGGTGGGGAACCGGACCAACCGGACAGGGAACCGGACGGGAAGCCGGATCATCCGGGTCATCCGCATGGGGAATTGGATCGACCGGGTGATCCGGGTGGGGAACCGGATCAGCCGGGCAAGCCCGATGGGGAACCGGGTGGGGAAACGGACCAGCCGGGTAGGGTACCGGGCGGGGAACCGGACCATCCGGGTCATCCGGGTGGGGATCCGGATCGACCGGGTCATCCGGGTGGGGAACCGGACCAACCGGACCATCCGGGTGGGGAACCGGGTCGGGAACCGGATCAACCCGACCATCCGGTTGGGGAACCGGACCAATCGGACCGTGCGGGTGGGGAGCCGAATCGACCGGATGGGAAATCGGACCAACCGGGTGGGGAACCCGGTGCGGTTCCGGGTCGGGAGCCGGGTCAACCATCCGGACGGGGAACCGGATCATCCGGGTGGTCCGGGTGGGGAAGCGGACCAACCGGACCAACCGGGTGCGGTACCGGGTGGGAAACCGGACCAAACGGGTAGTGATCCGGACGGGGAACCGGATCATCCGGGTCGGGAACCGGATCAACCGGGTCTAGGGTGGGGAACCGGACCATCCGGGTGGGGAACCGGGTGGGGTACCGGGTCGGGGAACCGGATCAACCGGACCATCCGGACGGGGAACCGGATCATCCGGGTGGTCCGGGTGGGGTGCCAAATCGACCGTGCGGGGAGTCGGACCAACCGGACCATCCGGGTGGGGAACCGGGTGGGGTACCGGGTCGGGAACCGGATCAACCGGACCATCCGGACGGGGAACCGGATCATCCGGGAAGGGAACCGGATCGACCGGGTCTAGGGTGGGGAACCGGACCATCCGGGTCGGTCGGGTCGGAACCCGGATCCGGAACCGGGTGTTGAACCGTATCAACCGGATGGGAGCCGGATGGACCCAATCGGACGGACAAGCCGGACCAAAAACGGGTGGGGAACCGGATCGGAACCGGGTGGAGAGCCGAATGGGCCGGTTCGGTCGGATCAACCGGGCCGGAAACGGGTGGGTAACCGGATCAGCCGCCCCAGCCGGGTGAGGGATCCGGGTCGACCCGGTAGGGAGCTGGATCGACCGGGTCGGAACCGGTTGGGAAACCGGATTCACCGGACCGACCGGATCGACCGGATCAACCGGGTGGGGAACCGGGTCAACCGGACGGGGAACCGGATGGACCGGACCAGCCGGATCATCCGGGTTGGAACCGGGCGGGGAACCGGATCAACCGGTTGAGCCGGGTCGGTGGATCCGGATCCCACCACCCTAGGCGGGATGGATCCGGGTCGCACCCCCCCGGTTGGGATGGATCCCGATCACCCCTCTCGGGATGGGATGGATCCGGATCACCCCACCCGGGATGGGATGGATCCGGATCTCACCACCCTGGACGGGATGGATCCGGATAACCCCGCCGGGGGTTGGGATGGATCCCGATCACACCACCCTGGATGGGATGGATACGGATCGCACCTCCCTGGTGGGGATTGATCCGGTTCGAAACACCGCGGGTGGGATGGGTCCGGTCCGAACCACCCTGGAAGGGATGGATCCGGACCGGGCCACCGTGGATGAGACGGGTCCGGTTCTTTGCCGGCTCCCGGGTGGGTGTGGGTCCTTGGACGGGCCCGCACCCTCCCTAGAGCCCTTTATTCTTTGGGTCACACCTTCGTTCTCGACCGGGGTTCTTTGCGGGCTCTAGGGTGGGTGTGGGTCCTTGCACGGACCCCTACCTTCCCTAGAGCCCTTTTTTCATTTGGGCCACGCCTCCGGCTTCGACCGGGGTTCTTTGCGGGCTCTAGGGTGGGTGTGGGTCCTTGCACGGGACCACACCCTCCCTAGAGCCCTTTCTCCTTTGGGTCACACCTTCGATTTCGACCGGGGTTCTTTGTGGGCTCTAGGGTGGGTGTGGGTCCTTGGACGGGCCCACACCCTCCCTAGAGCCCTTTGCTCTTTGGGTCACATCCTTCGTTCTCGACCGGGGTTCTTTGCGGGCTCTAGGGTGGGTGTGGGTCCTTGCACGGACCCCTACCTTCCCTACCGGGTCGGGAACCGGATCGACCGGACCATCCGGACGGGGAACCGGATCATCCGGGTCATCCCGGAAGGGAACCGGATCGACCGGGTCTAGGTTAGGGAACCGGACCATCCGGGTGGGGAACCGGGTCCGATACCGGGTCGGGAACCGGATCGACCGGGTCTAGGGTAGGAAGCCGGACCATCCGGGTGGGGAACCGGGTCCGGTACCGGGTCGGGAACCGGATCGACCGGATCTAGGGTAGGAAGCCGGACCATCCGGGTGGGGAACCGGGTCCGGTACCGGGTCGGGTTTACCGGATCGACCGGATCTAGGGTAGGAAGCCGGACCATCCGGGTGGGGAACCGGGTCGGGTACCGGGTCTAGGGTAGGAAGCGGGACCATCCGGGTGGGGAACCGGGTCGAGTACTGGGTCGGGAACCGGATCGACCGGACCAACCGGATGGGGAACCGGATCATCCGGATCATCCGCATGGGGTGCCGAACCGTCCGTGTGGGGAGTCGGACCAACCGGGCCAACCGGGTGGGGTACCGGGTCGGGAACCGGATCAACCGGACCATCCGGACGGGGAACCGGATCATCCGGGTCATCCGGGAAGGGAACCGGATCTAGGCTAGGGAACCGGACCATCCGGGTGGGGAACCGGGTCTGGTACCGGGTCGGGAACCGGATCGACCGGGTCTAGGGTAGGAAGCCGGACCATCCGGGTGGGGAACCGGGTCCGGTACCGGGTCGGGTACCGGATCGACCGGGTCTAGGGTAGGAAGCCGGACCATCCGGGTGGGGAACCGGGTCGGGTACCGGGTCGGGTACCGGATCGACCGGATCTAGGGTAGGAAGCCGGACCATCCGCGTGGGGAACCGGGTCGGGTACCGGGTCGGGAACCGGATCGACCGGGTCTAGGGTAGGAAGCGGGACCATCCGGGTGGGGAACCGGGTCGGGTACCGGCGGATCGACCGGACCATCCGGATGGGGAACCGGGGTGCCGAACCGACCGTGTGGGGAGTCGGACCAAACGGGCCAACCAGGTGGGGTACCGGGTCGGGAACCGGATCAACCGGACCATCCGACCGGGGAACCGGATCATCCAGGTCATCCGCACGGGGCGCCGAACCGACCGTGTGGGGAGTCGGACCAACCGGGCCAACCGGGTGGGGTACCGGGTCGGGTACCGGGTCGGGAACCGGACCGACCGGGTCTAGGGTAAGAAGCCGGAACATCCGGGTGGGGAACCGGGTCGGGTACCGGGTCGGGAACCGGATCGACCGGACCATCCGGATGGGGAACCGGATCATCCGGGTCATCCGGGAAGGGAACCGGACCGACCGGGTCTAGGGTAGGAAGCCGGACCATCCGGGTGGGGAACCGGGTCGGGTCCCGGCGGATCGACCGGACCATCCGGATGGGGAACCGGGGTGCCGAACCGACCGTGTGGGGAGTCGGACCAACCGGGCCAACCGGGTGGGGTACCGGGTCAGGAACCGGATCGACCGGACCATCCGGATGGGGAACCGGATCATCCAGGTCATCCGCATGGGGCGCCGAACCGACCGTGTGGGGAGTCGGACCAACCGGGCCAACCGGGTGGGGTACCGGGTCGGGAACCGGATCAACCGGACCATCCGACCGGGGAACCGGATCATCCGGGTCATCCGGGAAGGGAACCGGACCGACCGGGTCTAGGGTAGGAAGCCGGACCATCCGGGTGGGGAACCGGGTCGGGTCCTGGCGGATCGACCGGACCATCCGGATGGGGAACCGGGGTGCCGAACCGACCGTGTGGGGAGTCGGACCAACCGGGCCAACCGGGTGGGGTACCGGGTCAGGAACCGGATCGATCGGACCATCCGGATGGGGAACCGGATCATCCGGCTCATCCGCACGGGGCGCCGAACCGACCGTGTGGGGAGTCGGACCAACCGGGCCAACCGGGTGGGGTACCGGGTCGGGAACCGGTTCAACCGGACCATCCGACCGGGGAACCGGATCATCCGGGTCATCCGGGAAGGGAACCGGACCGATCGGGTCTAGGGTAGGAAGCCGGACCATCCGGGTGGGGAACCGGGTGGGGTACCGGGTCGGGAACCGGATCGACCGGACCATCCGGATGGGGAACCGGATCATCCGGCTCATCCGCACGGGGCGCCGAACCGACCGTGTGGGGAGTCGGACCAACCGGGCCAACCGGGTGGGGTACCGGGTCGGGAACCAGATCGACCGGACCATCCGGCCGGGGGAACGGATCATCTGGGCCATCCGGGAAGGGAACCGGATCGACCGGGTCTGGGGTAGGAAGCGGGACCATCCGGGTGGGGAACCGGGTCGGGTACCGGGTCGGGAACCGGATCGACCGGACCATCCGGATGGGGAACCGGGTCATCCGGCTCATCCGCATGGGGTGCCGAACCGATCGTGTGGGGAGTCGGACCAACCGGGCCAACCGGGTGGGAACTGGGCAGGGAACCGGATGGGGAACCGGATCTAGAGGACCGGCCGTATCGACCGGATCAACCGGGTGAGGAACCGGGTCAACCGGGCGGGGAACCGGATCAACCGCCCCAGCCGGGTGAGGGACCGGTTCGACCCGGTAGGGAGCCGGATCAACCGGGTCGGAACCGGGTAGGGAACCGGATGGGGAACCGGATCTACCGGACCGGCCGGTTCGACCGGGTGGGGATCCGGGTCAACCGGACTTGGAACCGGATGGACCGGACCGGACGGGGAACCTGATCTACCGGACCGGCCGGATCGACCGGGTGGGGAACCGGGTCAACCGGACGTGGAACCGGATGGACCGGACCGGCCGGATCATCCGGGTTGGAACCGGGCGGGGAACCGGATCGACCGGGTCGATGGATCCGGATCCCACCACCCTAGGCGTGATGGATCCGGGTCACACCACCCCGGTTGGGATGGATCCGGATCACCCCAATCGGGATGGGATGGATCCGGATCACCCCACCCGGGATGGGATGGATCCGGATCTCACCACCCTGGACTGGATGGATCCAAATAACCCCACCCGGGATGGGATGGATCCGGATCACACCACCCTAGATGGGATGGATCCGGACCGCACCTCCCGTGTGGGGATTGGTCCGGTTCGAAACACCGCGGGTGGGATGGGTCCGGTCCGAACCGCCCTGGATGGGATGAGAGGGGTCCGGCTCATTGTGGGCTCTAGGGTGGGTGTGGTTCATTGGACGGGGCCACACCCTCCCTAGAGCCCTCTATTTTTTTGGGTCACACTTCCATTCTCGACCGGGGTTCTTCGTGGGCCCAAGGGTGGGTGTGGGTCCTTGCACGGGCCCACACCCTCCCTAGAGCCCTTTACTCTATGGGTCGCACCTTCCTTCACGGCCGGTTGTGGTTCGAGGGCTCTAGGGTGACCGGTGGGGAACGTAGACCAGGGCGGGGGCAGGCTTTCTACGAGGTTCCTATCAACCCAGAGGGTCCTTTTGACCGGCTGGAATGAGGCAAGCGCTCAAATCAACCGGCCAAGGTTGAATTCCACCCTTGCACGGGCTCGGATGGGCTCCGGGACCTCTTTTTCCCGGTGCAAAGGCCCGGATGACCGGGGGGAAGTGTAAAGCAGGGTGGGAGCTTCCTTTGCTCGGGTTCCTATCCATCCCAAGGGTCCTTTTGACCGGCTGGAATGAGGCAAGCGCTCAAATCAACCGGCCAAGGTTGAATTCCACCCTTGCACGGGCTCGGATGGGCTCCGGGACCTCCTTTTCCCGGTGCCAAGGCCCGGATGACCGGGGGGGAGTGTAAACCAGGGTGGGAGCTTCCTTTCCACGGGTTCATATCCATCCCAAGGGTCCTTTTGACCGGCTGGAACGAGACAAACGCTCCAATGGACCGGCCAAGGTTGAATTCCACCCTTGCACGGGCTCGGGTGGGCTCCGGGACCTCTTTTTCCCGGTGCAAAGGCCCGGATGATCTGCGGGAAGTGTAAACCAGGGTGGGAGCTTCCTTTCTACGGGTTCATATCCATCCCAAGGGTCTTCTTGACCGGCTGGAATGAAACAATTGCTCCAATGGACCGTCCAAGGTTGAAATCCACCCTTGCACGGGCTCGGATGGGCTCCGGGACCTCTTTTTCCCGGTGCAAAGACCTGGGTGACCGGGGGGAAGTGTAAACCAAGGTGGGAGCTTCCTCTCTACGGGCTCATATCCATCCCAAGGGTCGTTTCGACCGGCTGGAATGAGTCAAACGATCCAAAGGACCAGCCAAGGTTGAATTCCACCCTTGCACGGGCTCGGATGGGCTCCGGGGCCTTCTTTTCCCGGTGCAAAGGCCCGGATGATCTGGGGGAAGTGTAAACCAGGGTGGGAGCTTCCTTTCTACGGGTTCATATCCATCCCAAGGGTCTTCTTGACCGGCTGGAATGAAACAATTCCTCCAATGGACCGTCCAAGGTTGAATTCCACCCTTGCACGGGCTCGGATGGGCTCCGGGGCCTTCTCTTCCCGGTGCAAAGGCCCGGATGATCTGGGGGAAGTGTAAACCAGGGTGGGAGCTTCCTTTCTACGGGTTCATATCCATCCCAAGGGTCGTTTTGACCGGCTGGAATGAAACAATTCCTCCAATGGACCGTCCAAGGTTGAAATCCACCCTTGCACGGGCTCGGATGGGCTCCAGGACCTCTTTTTCCCGGTGCAAAGACCTGGGTGACCGGGGGGAAGTGTAAGCCAGGGTGGGAGCTTCCTCTCTACGGGCTCATATCCATCCCAAGGGTCGTTTTGACCGGCTGGAATGGGCAAACGATCCAAAGGACCGGCCAAGGTTGAATTCCACCCTTGCACGGGCTCGGATGGGCTCCGGGGCCTCCTCTTCCCGGTGTAAAGGCCCGGATGACCGGGGGGAAGTGTAAACCAGGGCGCGAGCTACCTTTCTACGGGCTCATATCCGTCCCAAGGGTCCATTTGACCGGCTGGAACGAGACAAACGATCCCAAGGACCGGCCAAGGTTGAATTCCACCCTTGCACGGGCTCGGAGGGGCTCCGGGGCCTCCTCTTCCCGGTGTAAAGGCCCGGATGACCGGGGGGAAGTGTAAACCAGGGCGCGAGCTACCTTTCTACGGGCTCATATCCGTCCCAAGGGTCCATTTGACCGGCTGGAATGAGACAAACGATCCAAAGGACCGGCCAAGGTTGAATTCCACCCTTGCACAGGCTCGGACGGGCTCCGGGACCTCTTTTTCCCGGTGCAAAGGCCTGGATGACCGGGGGGAAGTGTAGTCCAGGGTGGGAGCTACCTTTCTACGGGCTCATATCCATCCCAAGGGTCCTTTTGACCGGCTGGAATGAGGCAAATGATCCAATGGACCGGCCAAGGTTCAATCCCACCCTCGCACGGGCTCGGATGGGCTCCGGGACCTCTTTTTCCCGGTGCAAAGGCCTGGATGACCGGTGGGAAGTGTAAAACAGGGTGGGAGCTACCTTCCTACGGGCTCATATCCATCCCAAGGGTCCTTTTGACCGGCTGGAATGAGACAAACGCTCCATTGTACCGGGGGATTTAGGGGCCAAGGCTCAATATCACCCTTGCACGGGCTCATATCCATCCCAAGATGGCCCCAAATGATGGTAACCCAACGTTATCCGAGTGATTGGCCCTGGAATAGGGTAGGGAATCGGGTATGTTGCCCCTCCCCAGCGCCATGGTGGTGGATTTCCGTTTGCCCCAAATGATGGTAACCCAACGTTATCCAAGTGATTGGCCCTGGAATAGGGTAGGGAGTTGTTATCTTCTCTCCATTGGGCCCTGGTGGGGCATTTCCAAACGCCCCAAATGATGGTAACCCAACGTTATCCGAGTGATTGGCCCTGGAATAGGGTAGGGAGTTGTTATCTTCTCTCCCTTGGGCTCTGGTGGGGCATTTCCGAACGCCCCAAATGAAGGTAACCCAACGTTATCCAAGTGATTGGCCCTGGAATAGGGTAGGGAGTTGTTATCTTCTCTCCCTTGGGCCCTGGTGGGGCATTTCCGAACGCCCCAAATGAAGGTAACCCAACGTTATCCGAGTGATTGGCCCTGGAATAGGGTAGGGAGTTGTTATCTTCTCTCCCTTGGGCCCTGGTGGGGCATTTCCGAACGCCCCAAATGAAGGTAACCCAACGTTATCCGAGTGATTGGCCCTGGAATAGGGTAGGGAGTTGTTATCTTCTCTCCATTGGGCCCTGGTGGGGCATTTCCAAACGCCCCAAATGATGTTAACCCAACGTTATCCGAGTGATTGGCCCTGGAATGAGGAAGGGGTATCTTGTCTCTCCCTAGGACCCGGGCTCTGGTGGGTCCGGTTCCCTCCCGGGCTGGGTCCATCCGGTCCCCAACCGGGATGGTCCGGACCCCCACCCGGCCTGGGTCCATCCGGTCCCCACCCGGGTTTAGGGTCCGGACCCCCACCCCTATCCTGGGTGGATCCGGATCCCACCCGAAATGGTCCGGACCCCCACCCGGCCTGGGTGGATCCGGATCCCACCCGGGATGGTCCGGACCCCCACCCGGCCTCGGTGGATCCGGTTCCCACCCGGGATGGTCCGGACCCCCACCTAGCCTGGGTGGATCCGGTTCCCACCCAGGGTGGGATCCGGACCCCCACCTGGCCTGGGTGGATCCGGTTCCCACCCAGGTTTAGGGTCCGGACCCCCATCCGGATCCCACCCGGGATGGTCCGGACCCCCACCCGGCCTGGGTGGATTCCCCTCGGTGGGGAATTCATAAATGACTAGAATGATGGTAACCCAACATGATCCGAGTGATTGGCCTAGGAATAAATTAGTGTCAGCTCTTCTTTGTCCCTCTCTAGGACTTAGGCTCTGGTGGGTTCGGTTCCCACCCAGGATGGGTCCATCCGGTCCCCACCCGGGCTGGTCCGGACCCCCGCCCGGCCTGGGTCCATCCGGTTCCCACCCGCTCAGGATGGATTCGGTTCCCAACCGGGATGGTCCGGACCCCCACCCGGCCTGGGTGGATCCGGTTCCCACCCGGGATGATCCGGACCCCCACCACCCGGCTTGGGTGGATCCGGTTCCCACCCGGGATGGTCCGGACCCCCACCCGACCCGGGTGGATCCGGTTCCACCAGGGTTGGGGTCCGGACCACCATCCGGGCTGGGTGGATTCCCCTCGGTGGGGGTTTTTCAATTCCCCCAAATGATGGTAACCCAACGTTATCCGAGTGATTGGCCTAGGAATAATCCATGAGTACTTCTTCCAACAGTCTTTGTCTCCCTAATGCCCCG
>CANJKZ010000236.1:57500-67500 GCA_947471745.1 Closterium sp. Naga37s-1 | reverse complement strand
GGCGGAAGGCTCCGGGCCTCGATCCCGGGTACCCAAAGCTGGGTGTGATGGATTGGCCCCAAGGTGGCAGCCATCCCTCGGTTTCCCCCATGTGCCGCGGCGGCCCGCCCGCGGCGAGACGGCAACGCCAACCGCACGAGGCGGCTGTGTTCCGTCCCTCCCTCCAGGCCGAGGTCCCCGCTCGGCCCCGTTAAAAACGAGGCTTCGCTGTCCCTCAATCGACCTGGTTTGCCTCCGGCCCGAGAGGCACACCATCTTCCCCGGTCTCTCCTAGGTGGACTCCGGTTGCCCCCGTAAACGAGGGTTCCCGTCGACCTCCACGGAGGGTCCGGGGTAGCAGCGCTTGCCAACCTGCAACGGTTTCCCGTTGCCCTTTCTTCCACGGGCCCTCCCGGCCCCCCCTCCCCAACACATTTGGGGCTCTGCATTTAATTTTAGCCAGAGCCCCCGCCTCCCAGATGGCCCTCCGCACCACAAGTACGTCCCGCCCCCTACCTCTGGGGGTCAAAGTGCACGCCAACCCTCCGAAGAGTGTCGACGCACACAAAAACATTCGGGCGTCCCGGTCCACGTCTCACGTGTCCCCATGTGGTGAATCATAGAGGCCTCGAAGGCTCGACGGATTGCCTGGGCAATCCGCCGGACCTTTGTGGAGAGGGTCCTTTACCTCCTCTTCCACGTATTATTACTACAGAAAGTAGCTCGATCACCGTGGATTACCTGCAATTATAGGCTTTTGAAACATAGAAGGGCGGGTGTGATAACAAAAATAAAAGCAACGCCCTCCTCCTAGTCCAATCACATGGATTACGTTGGCTTACCAACATTTGCGGCCAATACATAAAGTAAGCCCGAAAGAGGGACACCACAACGCTACCATACCGTGCTCGTGGACCAATCACTGGGATCACGTTGGGTTACCTTGATACGGGGCTCAAAACTAGTCTTACCGGGGCATTAGGGAGACAAAGACTGTTGGAAGATGTACTCATGGATTATTCCTAGGCCAATCACTCGGATAACGTTGGGTTACCATCATTTGGGGGAATTGAAAAACCCCCACCGAGGGGAATCCACCCAGCCCGGATGGTGGTCCGGACCCCAACCCTGGTGGAACCGGATCCACCCGGGTCGGGTGGGGGTCCGGACCATCCCGGGTGGGAACCGGATCCACCCAAGCCGGGTGGTGGGGGTCCGGATCATCCCGGGTGGGAACCGGATCCACCCAGGCCGGGTGGGGGTCCGGACCATCCCGGTTGGGAACCGAATCCATCCTGAGCGGGTGGGAACCGGATGGACCCAGGCCGGGCGGGGGTCCGGACCAGCCCGGGTGGGGACCGGATGGACCCATCCTGGGTGGGAACCGAACCCACCAGAGCCTAAGTCCTAGAGAGGGACAAAGAAGAGCTGACACTAATTTATTCCTAGGCCAATCACTCGGATCATGTTGGGTTACCATCATTCTAGTCATTTATGAATTCCCCACCGAGGGGAATCCACCCAGGCCGGGTGGGGGTCCGGACCATCCCGGGTGGGATCCGGATGGGGGTCCGGACCCTAAACCTGGGTGGGAACCGGATCCACCCAGGCCAGGTGGGGGTCCGGATCCCACCCTGGGTGGGAACCGGATCCACCCAGGCTAGGTGGGGGTCCGGACCATCCCGGGTGGGAACCGGATCCACCGAGGCCGGGTGGGGGTCCGGACCATCCCGGGTGGGATCCGGATCCACCCAGGCCGGGTGGGGGTCCGGACCATTTCGGGTGGGATCCGGATCCACCCAGGATAGGGGTGGGGGTCCGGACCCTAAACCCGGGTGGGGACCGGATGGACCCAGGCCGGGTGGGGGTCCGGACCATCCCGGTTGGGGACCGGATGGACCCAGCCCGGGAGGGAACCGGACCCACCAGAGCCCGGGTCCTAGGGAGAGACAAGATACCCCTTCCTCATTCCAGGGCCAATCACTCGGATAACGTTGGGTTAACATCATTTGGGGCGTTTGGAAATGCCCCACCAGGGCCCAATGGAGAGAAGATAACAACTCCCTACCCTATTCCAGGGCCAATCACTCGGATAACGTTGGGTTACCTTCATTTGGGGCGTTCGGAAATGCCCCACCAGGGCCCAAGGGAGAGAAGATAACAACTCCCTACCCTATTCCAGGGCCAATCACTCGGATAACGTTGGGTTACCTTCATTTGGGGCGTTCGGAAATGCCCCACCAGGGCCCAAGGGAGAGAAGATAACAACTCCCTACCCTATTCCAGGGCCAATCACTTGGATAACGTTGGGTTACCTTCATTTGGGGCGTTCGGAAATGCCCCACCAGAGCCCAAGGGAGAGAAGATAACAACTCCCTACCCTATTCCAGGGCCAATCACTCGGATAACGTTGGGTTACCATCATTTGGGGCGTTTGGAAATGCCCCACCAGGGCCCAATGGAGAGAAGATAACAACTCCCTACCCTATTCCAGGGCCAATCACTTGGATAACGTTGGGTTACCATCATTTGGGGCAAACGGAAATCCACCACCATGGCGCTGGGGAGGGGCAACATACCCGATTCCCTACCCTATTCCAGGGCCAATCACTCGGATAACGTTGGGTTACCATCATTTGGGGCCATCTTGGGATGGATATGAGCCCGTGCAAGGGTGATATTGAGCCTTGGCCCCTAAATCCCCCGGTACAATGGAGCGTTTGTCTCATTCCAGCCGGTCAAAAGGACCCTTGGGATGGATATGAGCCCGTAGGAAGGTAGCTCCCACCCTGTTTTACACTTCCCACCGGTCATCCAGGCCTTTGCACCGGGAAAAAGAGGTCCCGGAGCCCATCCGAGCCCGTGCGAGGGTGGGATTGAACCTTGGCCGGTCCATTGGATCATTTGCCTCATTCCAGCCGGTCAAAAGGACCCTTGGGATGGATATGAGCCCGTAGAAAGGTAGCTCCCACCCTGGACTACACTTCCCCCCGGTCATCCAGGCCTTTGCACCGGGAAAAAGAGGTCCCGGAGCCCGTCCGAGCCTGTGCAAGGGTGGAATTCAACCTTGGCCGGTCCTTTGGATCGTTTGTCTCATTCCAGCCGGTCAAATGGACCCTTGGGACGGATATGAGCCCGTAGAAAGGTAGCTCGCGCCCTGGTTTACACTTCCCCCCGGTCATCCGGGCCTTTACACCGGGAAGAGGAGGCCCCGGAGCCCCTCCGAGCCCGTGCAAGGGTGGAATTCAACCTTGGCCGGTCCTTGGGATCGTTTGTCTCGTTCCAGCCGGTCAAATGGACCCTTGGGACGGATATGAGCCCGTAGAAAGGTAGCTCGCGCCCTGGTTTACACTTCCCCCCGGTCATCCGGGCCTTTACACCGGGAAGAGGAGGCCCCGGAGCCCATCCGAGCCCGTGCAAGGGTGGAATTCAACCTTGGCCGGTCCTTTGGATCGTTTGCCCATTCCAGCCGGTCAAAACGACCCTTGGGATGGATATGAGCCCGTAGAGAGGAAGCTCCCACCCTGGCTTACACTTCCCCCCGGTCACCCAGGTCTTTGCACCGGGAAAAAGAGGTCCTGGAGCCCATCCGAGCCCGTGCAAGGGTGGATTTCAACCTTGGACGGTCCATTGGAGGAATTGTTTCATTCCAGCCGGTCAAAACGACCCTTGGGATGGATATGAACCCGTAGAAAGGAAGCTCCCACCCTGGTTTACACTTCCCCCAGATCATCCGGGCCTTTGCACCGGGAAGAGAAGGCCCCGGAGCCCATCCGAGCCCGTGCAAGGGTGGAATTCAACCTTGGACGGTCCATTGGAGGAATTGTTTCATTCCAGCCGGTCAAGAAGACCCTTGGGATGGATATGAACCCGTAGAAAGGAAGCTCCCACCCTGGTTTACACTTCCCCCAGATCATCCGGGCCTTTGCACCGGGAAAAGAAGGCCCCGGAGCCCATCCGAGCCCGTGCAAGGGTGGAATTCAACCTTGGCTGGTCCTTTGGATCGTTTGACTCATTCCAGCCGGTCGAAACGACCCTTGGGATGGATATGAGCCCGTAGAGAGGAAGCTCCCACCTTGGTTTACACTTCCCCCCGGTCACCCAGGTCTTTGCACCGGGAAAAAGAGGTCCCGGAGCCCATCCGAGCCCGTGCAAGGGTGGATTTCAACCTTGGACGGTCCATTGGAGCAATTGTTTCATTCCAGCCGGTCAAGAAGACCCTTGGGATGGATATGAACCCGTAGAAAGGAAGCTCCCACCCTGGTTTACACTTCCCGCAGATCATCCGGGCCTTTGCACCGGGAAAAAGAGGTCCCGGAGCCCACCCGAGCCCGTGCAAGGGTGGAATTCAACCTTGGCCGGTCCATTGGAGCGTTTGTCTCGTTCCAGCCGGTCAAAAGGACCCTTGGGATGGATATGAACCCGTGGAAAGGAAGCTCCCACCCTGGTTTACACTCCCCCCCGGTCATCCGGGCCTTGGCACCGGGAAAAGGAGGTCCCGGAGCCCATCCGAGCCCGTGCAAGGGTGGAATTCAACCTTGGCCGGTTGATTTGAGCGCTTGCCTCATTCCAGCCGGTCAAAAGGACCCTTGGGATGGATAGGAACCCGAGCAAAGGAAGCTCCCACCCTGCTTTACACTTCCCCCCGGTCATCCGGGCCTTTGCACCGGGAAAAAGAGGTCCCGGAGCCCATCCGAGCCCGTGCAAGGGTGGAATTCAACCTTGGCCGGTTGATTTGAGCGCTTGCCTCATTCCAGCCGGTCAAAAGGACCCTCTGGGTTGATAGGAACCTCGTAGAAAGCCTGCCCCCGCCCTGGTCTACGTTCCCCACCGGTCACCCTAGAGCCCTCGAACCACAACCGGCCGTGAAGGAAGGTGCGACCCATAGAGTAAAGGGCTCTAGGGAGGGTGTGGGCCCGTGCAAGGACCCACACCCACCCTTGGGCCCACGAAGAACCCCGGTCGAGAATGGAAGTGTGACCCAAAAAAATAGAGGGCTCTAGGGAGGGTGTGGCCCCGTCCAATGAACCACACCCACCCTAGAGCCCACAATGAGCCGGACCCCTCTCATCCCATCCAGGGCGGTTCGGACCGGACCCATCCCACCCGCGGTGTTTCGAACCGGACCAATCCCCACACGGGAGGTGCGGTCCGGATCCATCCCATCTAGGGTGGTGTGATCCGGATCCATCCCATCCCGGGTGGGGTTATTTGGATCCATCCAGTCCAGGGTGGTGAGATCCGGATCCATCCCATCCCGGGTGGGGTGATCCGGATCCATCCCATCCCGATTGGGGTGATCCGGATCCATCCCAACCGGGGTGGTGTGACCCGGATCCATCACGCCTAGGGTGGTGGGATCCGGATCCATCGACCCGGTCGATCCGGTTCCCCGCCCGGTTCCAACCCGGATGATCCGGCCGGTCCGGTCCATCCGGTTCCACGTCCGGTTGACCCGGTTCCCCACCCGGTCGATCCGGCCGGTCCGGTAGATCAGGTTCCCCGTCCGGTCCGGTCCATCCGGTTCCAAGTCCGGTTGACCCGGATCCCCACCCGGTCGAACCGGCCGGTCCGGTAGATCCGGTTCCCCATCCGGTTCCCTACCCGGTTCCGACCCGGTTGATCCGGCTCCCTACCGGGTCGAACCGGTCCCTCACCCGGCTGGGGCGGTTGATCCGGTTCCCCGCCCGGTTGACCCGGTTCCTCACCCGGTTGATCCGGTCGATACGGCCGGTCCTCTAGATCCGGTTCCCCATCCGGTTCCCTGCCCAGTTCCCACCCGGTTGGCCCGGTTGGTCCGACTCCCCACACGATCGGTTCGGCACCCCATGCGGATGAGCCGGATGACCCGGTTCCCCATCCGGATGGTCCGGTCGATCCGGTTCCCGACCCGGTACCCGACCCGGTTCCCCACCCGGATGGTCCCGCTTCCTACCCCAGACCCGGTCGATCCGGTTCCCTTCCCGGATGGCCCAGATGATCCGTTCCCCCGGCCGGATGGTCCGGTCGATCTGGTTCCCGACCCGGTACCCCACCCGGTTGGCCCGGTTGGTCCGACTCCCCACACGGTCGGTTCGGCGCCCCGTGCGGATGAGCCGGATGATCCGGTTCCCCATCCGGATGGTCCGGTCGATCCGGTTCCCGACCCGGTACCCCACCCGGTTCCCCACCCGGATGGTCCGGCTTCCTACCCTAGACCCGATCGGTCCGGTTCCCTTCCCGGATGACCCGGATGATCCGGTTCCCCGGTCGGATGGTCCGGTTGAACCGGTTCCCGACCCGGTACCCCACCCGGTTGGCCCGGTTGGTCCGACTCCCCACACGGTCGGTTCGGCGCCCCGTGCGGATGAGCCGGATGATCCGGTTCCCCATCCGGATGGTCCGATCGATCCGGTTCCTGACCCGGTACCCCACCCGGTTGGCCCGGTTGGTCCGACTCCCCACACGGTCGGTTCGGCACCCCGGTTCCCCATCCGGATGGTCCGGTCGACCCGCCAGGACCCGACCCGGTTCCCCACCCGGATGGTCCGGCTTCCTACCCTAGACCCGGTCGGTCCGGTTCCCTTCCCGGATGACCCGGATGATCCGGTTCCCCGGTCGGATGGTCCGGTTGATCCGGTTCCCGACCCGGTACCCCACCCGGTTGGCCCGGTTGGTCCGACTCCCCACACGGTCGGTTCGGCGCCCCATGCGGATGACCTGGATGATCCGGTTCCCCATCCGGATGGTCCGGTCGATCCGGTTCCTGACCCGGTACCCCACCCGGTTGGCCCGGTTGGTCCGACTCCCCACACGGTCGGTTCGGCACCCCGGTTCCCCATCCGGATGGTCCGGTCGATCCGCCGGGACCCGACCCGGTTCCCCACCCGGATGGTCCGGCTTCCTACCCTAGACCCGGTCGGTCCGGTTCCCTTCCCGGATGACCCGGATGATCCGGTTCCCCATCCGGATGGTCCGGTCGATCCGGTTCCCGACCCGGTACCCGACCCGGTTCCCCACCCGGATGTTCCGGCTTCTTACCCTAGACCCGGTCGGTCCGGTTCCCGACCCGGTACCCGACCCGGTACCCCACCCGGTTGGCCCGGTTGGTCCGACTCCCCACACGGTCGGTTCGGCGCCCCGTGCGGATGACCTGGATGATCCGGTTCCCCGGTCGGATGGTCCGGTTGATCCGGTTCCCGACCCGGTACCCCACCTGGTTGGCCCGTTTGGTCCGACTCCCCACACGGTCGGTTCGGCACCCCGGTTCCCCATCCGGATGGTCCGGTCGATCCGCCGGTACCCGACCCGGTTCCCCACCCGGATGGTCCCGCTTCCTACCCTAGACCCGGTCGATCCGGTTCCCGACCCGGTACCCGACCCGGTTCCCCACGCGGATGGTCCGGCTTCCTACCCTAGATCCGGTCGATCCGGTACCCGACCCGGTACCCGACCCGGTTCCCCACCCGGATGGTCCGGCTTCCTACCCTAGACCCGGTCGATCCGGTACCCGACCCGGTACCGGACCCGGTTCCCCACCCGGATGGTCCGGCTTCCTACCCTAGACCCGGTCGATCCGGTTCCCGACCCGGTACCAGACCCGGTTCCCCACCCGGATGGTCCGGTTCCCTAGCCTAGATCCGGTTCCCTTCCCGGATGACCCGGATGATCCGGTTCCCCGTCCGGATGGTCCGGTTGATCCGGTTCCCGACCCGGTACCCCACCCGGTTGGCCCGGTTGGTCCGACTCCCCACACGGACGGTTCGGCACCCCATGCGGATGATCCGGATGATCCGGTTCCCCATCCGGTTGGTCCGGTCGATCCGGTTCCCGACCCAGTACTCGACCCGGTTCCCCACCCGGATGGTCCCGCTTCCTACCCTAGACCCGGTACCCGACCCGGTTCCCCACCCGGATGGTCCGGCTTCCTACCCTAGATCCGGTCGATCCGGTAAACCCGACCCGGTACCGGACCCGGTTCCCCACCCGGATGGTCCGGCTTCCTACCCTAGATCCGGTCGATCCGGTTCCCGACCCGGTACCGGACCCGGTTCCCCACCCGGATGGTCCGGCTTCCTACCCTAGACCCGGTCGATCCGGTTCCCGACCCGGTATCGGACCCGGTTCCCCACCCGGATGGTCCGGTTCCCTAACCTAGACCCGGTCGATCCGGTTCCCTTCCGGGATGACCCGGATGATCCGGTTCCCCGTCCGGATGGTCCGGTCGATCCGGTTCCCGACCCGGTAGGGAAGGTAGGGGTCCGTGCAAGGACCCACACCCACCCTAGAGCCCGCAAAGAACCCCGGTCGAGAACGAAGGATGTGACCCAAAGAGCAAAGGGCTCTAGGGAGGGTGTGGGCCCGTCCAAGGACCCACACCCACCCTAGAGCCCACAAAGAACCCCGGTCGAAATCGAAGGTGTGACCCAAAGGAGAAAGGGCTCTAGGGAGGGTGTGGTCCCGTGCAAGGACCCACACCCACCCTAGAGCCCGCAAAGAACCCCGGTCGAAGCCGGAGGCGTGGCCCAAATGAAAAAAGGGCTCTAGGGAAGGTAGGGGTCCGTGCAAGGACCCACACCCACCCTAGAGCCCGCAAAGAACCCCGGTCGAGAACGAAGGTGTGACCCAAAGAATAAAGGGCTCTAGGGAGGGTGCGGGCCCGTCCAAGGACCCACACCCACCCGGGAGCCGGCAAAGAACCGGACCCGTCTCATCCACGGTGGCCCGGTCCGGATCCATCCCTTCCAGGGTGGTTCGGACCGGACCCATCCCACCCGCGGTGTTTCGAACCGGATCAATCCCCACCAGGGAGGTGCGATCCGTATCCATCCCATCCAGGGTGGTGTGATCGGGATCCATCCCAACCCCCGGCGGGGTTATCCGGATCCATCCCGTCCAGGGTGGTGAGATCCGGATCCATCCCATCCCGGGTGGGGTGATCCGGATCCATCCCATCCCGAGAGGGGTGATCGGGATCCATCCCAACCGGGGGGGTGCGACCCGGATCCATCCCGCCTAGGGTGGTGGGATCCGGATCCACCGACCCGGCTCAACCGGTTGATCCGGTTCCCCGCCCGGTTCCAACCCGGATGATCCGGCTGGTCCGGTCCATCCGGTTCCCCGTCCGGTTGACCCGGTTCCCCACCCGGTTGATCCGGTCGATCCGGTCGGTCCGGTGAATCCGGTTTCCCAACCGGTTCCGACCCGGTCGATCCAGCTCCCTACCGGGTCGACCCGGATCCCTCACCCGGCTGGGGCGGCTGATCCGGTTACCCACCCGTTTCCGGCCCGGTTGATCCGACCGAACCGGCCCATTCGGCTCTCCACCCGGTTCCGATCCGGTTCCCCACCCGTTTTTGGTCCGGCTTGTCCGTCCGATTGGGTCCATCCGGCTCCCATCCGGTTGATACGGTTCAACACCCGGTTCCGGATCCGGGTTCCGACCCGACCGACCCGGATGGTCCGGTTCCCCACCCTAGACCCGGTCGATCCGGTTCCCTTCCCGGATGATCCGGTTCCCCGTCCGGATGGTCCGGTTGATCCGGTTCCCGACCCGGTACCCCACCCGGTTCCCCACCCGGATGGTCCGGTTGGTCCGACTCCCCGCACGGTCGATTTGGCACCCCACCCGGACCACCCGGATGATCCGGTTCCCCGTCCGGATGGTCCGGTTGATCCGGTTCCCCGACCCGGTACCCCACCCGGTTCCCCACCCGGATGGTCCGGTTCCCCACCCTAGACCCGGTTGATCCGGTTCCCGACCCGGATGATCCGGTTCCCCGTCCGGATCACTACCCGTTTGGTCCGGTTTCCCACCCGGTACCGCACCCGGTTGGTCCGGTTGGTCCGCTTCCCCACCCGGACCACCCGGATGATCCGGTTCCCCGTCCGGATGGTTGACCCGGCTCCCGACCCGGAACCGCACCGGGTTCCCCACCCGGTTGGTCCGATTTCCCATCCGGTCGATTCGGCTCCCCACCCGCACGGTCCGATTGGTCCGGTTCCCCAACCGGATGGTCGGGTTGATCCGGTTCCCGACCCG
>CANJKZ010000236.1:37500-47500 GCA_947471745.1 Closterium sp. Naga37s-1 | reverse complement strand
CCCGGCCCCCCCTCCCCAACACATTTGGGGCTCTGCATTTAATTTTAGCCAGAGCCCCCGCCTCCCAGATGGCCCTCCGCACCACAAGTACGTCCCGCCCCCTACCTCTGGGGGTCAAAGTGCACGCCAACCCTCCGAAGAGTGTCGACGCACACAAAAACATTCGGGCGTCCCGGTCCACGTCTCACGTGTCCCCATGTGGTGAATCATAGAGGCCTCGAAGGCTCGACGGATTGCCTGGGCAATCCGCCGGACCTTTGTGGAGAGGGTCCTTTACCTCCTCTTCCACGTATTATTACTACAGAAAGTAGCTCGATCACCGTGGATTACCTGCAATTATAGGCTTTTGAAACATAGAAGGGCGGGTGTGATAACAAAAATAAAAGCAACGCCCTCCTCCTAGTCCAATCACATGGATTACGTTGGCTTACCAACATTTGCGGCCAATACATAAAGTAAGCCCGAAAGAGGGACACCACAACGCTACCATACCGTGCTCGTGGACCAATCACTGGGATCACGTTGGGTTACCTTGATACGGGGCTCAAAACTAGTCTTACCGGGGCATTAGGGAGACAAAGACTGTTGGAAGAATGTACTCATGGATTATTCCTAGGCCAATCACTCGGATAACGTTGGGTTACCATCATTTGGGGGAATTGAAAAACCCCCACCGAGGGGAATCCACCCAGCCCGGATGGTGGTCCGGACCCCAACCCTGGTGGAACCGGATCCACCCGGGTCGGGTGGGGGTCCGGACCATCCCGGGTGGGAACCGGATCCACCCAAGCCGGGTGGTGGGGGTCCGGATCATCCCGGGTGGGAACCGGATCCACCCAGGCCGGGTGGGGGTCCGGACCATCCCGGTTGGGAACCGAATCCATCCTGAGCGGGTGGGAACCGGATGGACCCAGGCCGGGCGGGGGTCCGGACCAGCCCGGGTGGGGACCGGATGGACCCATCCTGGGTGGGAACCGAACCCACCAGAGCCTAAGTCCTAGAGAGGGACAAAGAAGAGCTGACACTAATTTATTCCTAGGCCAATCACTCGGATCATGTTGGGTTACCATCATTCTAGTCATTTATGAATTCCCCACCGAGGGGAATCCACCCAGGCCGGGTGGGGGTCCGGACCATCCCGGGTGGGATCCGGATGGGGGTCCGGACCCTAAACCTGGGTGGGAACCGGATCCACCCAGGCCAGGTGGGGGTCCGGATCCCACCCTGGGTGGGAACCGGATCCACCCAGGCTAGGTGGGGGTCCGGACCATCCCGGGTGGGAACCGGATCCACCGAGGCCGGGTGGGGGTCCGGACCATCCCGGGTGGGATCCGGATCCACCCAGGCCGGGTGGGGGTCCGGACCATTTCGGGTGGGATCCGGATCCACCCAGGATAGGGGTGGGGGTCCGGACCCTAAACCCGGGTGGGGACCGGATGGACCCAGGCCGGGTGGGGGTCCGGACCATCCCGGTTGGGGACCGGATGGACCCAGCCCGGGAGGGAACCGGACCCACCAGAGCCCGGGTCCTAGGGAGAGACAAGATACCCCTTCCTCATTCCAGGGCCAATCACTCGGATAACGTTGGGTTAACATCATTTGGGGCGTTTGGAAATGCCCCACCAGGGCCCAATGGAGAGAAGATAACAACTCCCTACCCTATTCCAGGGCCAATCACTCGGATAACGTTGGGTTACCTTCATTTGGGGCGTTCGGAAATGCCCCACCAGGGCCCAAGGGAGAGAAGATAACAACTCCCTACCCTATTCCAGGGCCAATCACTCGGATAACGTTGGGTTACCTTCATTTGGGGCGTTCGGAAATGCCCCACCAGGGCCCAAGGGAGAGAAGATAACAACTCCCTACCCTATTCCAGGGCCAATCACTTGGATAACGTTGGGTTACCTTCATTTGGGGCGTTCGGAAATGCCCCACCAGAGCCCAAGGGAGAGAAGATAACAACTCCCTACCCTATTCCAGGGCCAATCACTCGGATAACGTTGGGTTACCATCATTTGGGGCGTTTGGAAATGCCCCACCAGGGCCCAATGGAGAGAAGATAACAACTCCCTACCCTATTCCAGGGCCAATCACTTGGATAACGTTGGGTTACCATCATTTGGGGCAAACGGAAATCCACCACCATGGCGCTGGGGAGGGGCAACATACCCGATTCCCTACCCTATTCCAGGGCCAATCACTCGGATAACGTTGGGTTACCATCATTTGGGGCCATCTTGGGATGGATATGAGCCCGTGCAAGGGTGATATTGAGCCTTGGCCCCTAAATCCCCCGGTACAATGGAGCGTTTGTCTCATTCCAGCCGGTCAAAAGGACCCTTGGGATGGATATGAGCCCGTAGGAAGGTAGCTCCCACCCTGTTTTACACTTCCCACCGGTCATCCAGGCCTTTGCACCGGGAAAAAGAGGTCCCGGAGCCCATCCGAGCCCGTGCGAGGGTGGGATTGAACCTTGGCCGGTCCATTGGATCATTTGCCTCATTCCAGCCGGTCAAAAGGACCCTTGGGATGGATATGAGCCCGTAGAAAGGTAGCTCCCACCCTGGACTACACTTCCCCCCGGTCATCCAGGCCTTTGCACCGGGAAAAAGAGGTCCCGGAGCCCGTCCGAGCCTGTGCAAGGGTGGAATTCAACCTTGGCCGGTCCTTTGGATCGTTTGTCTCATTCCAGCCGGTCAAATGGACCCTTGGGACGGATATGAGCCCGTAGAAAGGTAGCTCGCGCCCTGGTTTACACTTCCCCCCGGTCATCCGGGCCTTTACACCGGGAAGAGGAGGCCCCGGAGCCCCTCCGAGCCCGTGCAAGGGTGGAATTCAACCTTGGCCGGTCCTTGGGATCGTTTGTCTCGTTCCAGCCGGTCAAATGGACCCTTGGGACGGATATGAGCCCGTAGAAAGGTAGCTCGCGCCCTGGTTTACACTTCCCCCCGGTCATCCGGGCCTTTACACCGGGAAGAGGAGGCCCCGGAGCCCATCCGAGCCCGTGCAAGGGTGGAATTCAACCTTGGCCGGTCCTTTGGATCGTTTGCCCATTCCAGCCGGTCAAAACGACCCTTGGGATGGATATGAGCCCGTAGAGAGGAAGCTCCCACCCTGGCTTACACTTCCCCCCGGTCACCCAGGTCTTTGCACCGGGAAAAAGAGGTCCTGGAGCCCATCCGAGCCCGTGCAAGGGTGGATTTCAACCTTGGACGGTCCATTGGAGGAATTGTTTCATTCCAGCCGGTCAAAACGACCCTTGGGATGGATATGAACCCGTAGAAAGGAAGCTCCCACCCTGGTTTACACTTCCCCCAGATCATCCGGGCCTTTGCACCGGGAAGAGAAGGCCCCGGAGCCCATCCGAGCCCGTGCAAGGGTGGAATTCAACCTTGGACGGTCCATTGGAGGAATTGTTTCATTCCAGCCGGTCAAGAAGACCCTTGGGATGGATATGAACCCGTAGAAAGGAAGCTCCCACCCTGGTTTACACTTCCCCCAGATCATCCGGGCCTTTGCACCGGGAAAAGAAGGCCCCGGAGCCCATCCGAGCCCGTGCAAGGGTGGAATTCAACCTTGGCTGGTCCTTTGGATCGTTTGACTCATTCCAGCCGGTCGAAACGACCCTTGGGATGGATATGAGCCCGTAGAGAGGAAGCTCCCACCTTGGTTTACACTTCCCCCCGGTCACCCAGGTCTTTGCACCGGGAAAAAGAGGTCCCGGAGCCCATCCGAGCCCGTGCAAGGGTGGATTTCAACCTTGGACGGTCCATTGGAGCAATTGTTTCATTCCAGCCGGTCAAGAAGACCCTTGGGATGGATATGAACCCGTAGAAAGGAAGCTCCCACCCTGGTTTACACTTCCCGCAGATCATCCGGGCCTTTGCACCGGGAAAAAGAGGTCCCGGAGCCCACCCGAGCCCGTGCAAGGGTGGAATTCAACCTTGGCCGGTCCATTGGAGCGTTTGTCTCGTTCCAGCCGGTCAAAAGGACCCTTGGGATGGATATGAACCCGTGGAAAGGAAGCTCCCACCCTGGTTTACACTCCCCCCCGGTCATCCGGGCCTTGGCACCGGGAAAAGGAGGTCCCGGAGCCCATCCGAGCCCGTGCAAGGGTGGAATTCAACCTTGGCCGGTTGATTTGAGCGCTTGCCTCATTCCAGCCGGTCAAAAGGACCCTTGGGATGGATAGGAACCCGAGCAAAGGAAGCTCCCACCCTGCTTTACACTTCCCCCCGGTCATCCGGGCCTTTGCACCGGGAAAAAGAGGTCCCGGAGCCCATCCGAGCCCGTGCAAGGGTGGAATTCAACCTTGGCCGGTTGATTTGAGCGCTTGCCTCATTCCAGCCGGTCAAAAGGACCCTCTGGGTTGATAGGAACCTCGTAGAAAGCCTGCCCCCGCCCTGGTCTACGTTCCCCACCGGTCACCCTAGAGCCCTCGAACCACAACCGGCCGTGAAGGAAGGTGCGACCCATAGAGTAAAGGGCTCTAGGGAGGGTGTGGGCCCGTGCAAGGACCCACACCCACCCTTGGGCCCACGAAGAACCCCGGTCGAGAATGGAAGTGTGACCCAAAAAAATAGAGGGCTCTAGGGAGGGTGTGGCCCCGTCCAATGAACCACACCCACCCTAGAGCCCACAATGAGCCGGACCCCTCTCATCCCATCCAGGGCGGTTCGGACCGGACCCATCCCACCCGCGGTGTTTCGAACCGGACCAATCCCCACACGGGAGGTGCGGTCCGGATCCATCCCATCTAGGGTGGTGTGATCCGGATCCATCCCATCCCGGGTGGGGTTATTTGGATCCATCCAGTCCAGGGTGGTGAGATCCGGATCCATCCCATCCCGGGTGGGGTGATCCGGATCCATCCCATCCCGATTGGGGTGATCCGGATCCATCCCAACCGGGGTGGTGTGACCCGGATCCATCACGCCTAGGGTGGTGGGATCCGGATCCATCGACCCGGTCGATCCGGTTCCCCGCCCGGTTCCAACCCGGATGATCCGGCCGGTCCGGTCCATCCGGTTCCACGTCCGGTTGACCCGGTTCCCCACCCGGTCGATCCGGCCGGTCCGGTAGATCAGGTTCCCCGTCCGGTCCGGTCCATCCGGTTCCAAGTCCGGTTGACCCGGATCCCCACCCGGTCGAACCGGCCGGTCCGGTAGATCCGGTTCCCCATCCGGTTCCCTACCCGGTTCCGACCCGGTTGATCCGGCTCCCTACCGGGTCGAACCGGTCCCTCACCCGGCTGGGGCGGTTGATCCGGTTCCCCGCCCGGTTGACCCGGTTCCTCACCCGGTTGATCCGGTCGATACGGCCGGTCCTCTAGATCCGGTTCCCCATCCGGTTCCCTGCCCAGTTCCCACCCGGTTGGCCCGGTTGGTCCGACTCCCCACACGATCGGTTCGGCACCCCATGCGGATGAGCCGGATGACCCGGTTCCCCATCCGGATGGTCCGGTCGATCCGGTTCCCGACCCGGTACCCGACCCGGTTCCCCACCCGGATGGTCCCGCTTCCTACCCCAGACCCGGTCGATCCGGTTCCCTTCCCGGATGGCCCAGATGATCCGTTCCCCCGGCCGGATGGTCCGGTCGATCTGGTTCCCGACCCGGTACCCCACCCGGTTGGCCCGGTTGGTCCGACTCCCCACACGGTCGGTTCGGCGCCCCGTGCGGATGAGCCGGATGATCCGGTTCCCCATCCGGATGGTCCGGTCGATCCGGTTCCCGACCCGGTACCCCACCCGGTTCCCCACCCGGATGGTCCGGCTTCCTACCCTAGACCCGATCGGTCCGGTTCCCTTCCCGGATGACCCGGATGATCCGGTTCCCCGGTCGGATGGTCCGGTTGAACCGGTTCCCGACCCGGTACCCCACCCGGTTGGCCCGGTTGGTCCGACTCCCCACACGGTCGGTTCGGCGCCCCGTGCGGATGAGCCGGATGATCCGGTTCCCCATCCGGATGGTCCGATCGATCCGGTTCCTGACCCGGTACCCCACCCGGTTGGCCCGGTTGGTCCGACTCCCCACACGGTCGGTTCGGCACCCCGGTTCCCCATCCGGATGGTCCGGTCGACCCGCCAGGACCCGACCCGGTTCCCCACCCGGATGGTCCGGCTTCCTACCCTAGACCCGGTCGGTCCGGTTCCCTTCCCGGATGACCCGGATGATCCGGTTCCCCGGTCGGATGGTCCGGTTGATCCGGTTCCCGACCCGGTACCCCACCCGGTTGGCCCGGTTGGTCCGACTCCCCACACGGTCGGTTCGGCGCCCCATGCGGATGACCTGGATGATCCGGTTCCCCATCCGGATGGTCCGGTCGATCCGGTTCCTGACCCGGTACCCCACCCGGTTGGCCCGGTTGGTCCGACTCCCCACACGGTCGGTTCGGCACCCCGGTTCCCCATCCGGATGGTCCGGTCGATCCGCCGGGACCCGACCCGGTTCCCCACCCGGATGGTCCGGCTTCCTACCCTAGACCCGGTCGGTCCGGTTCCCTTCCCGGATGACCCGGATGATCCGGTTCCCCATCCGGATGGTCCGGTCGATCCGGTTCCCGACCCGGTACCCGACCCGGTTCCCCACCCGGATGTTCCGGCTTCTTACCCTAGACCCGGTCGGTCCGGTTCCCGACCCGGTACCCGACCCGGTACCCCACCCGGTTGGCCCGGTTGGTCCGACTCCCCACACGGTCGGTTCGGCGCCCCGTGCGGATGACCTGGATGATCCGGTTCCCCGGTCGGATGGTCCGGTTGATCCGGTTCCCGACCCGGTACCCCACCTGGTTGGCCCGTTTGGTCCGACTCCCCACACGGTCGGTTCGGCACCCCGGTTCCCCATCCGGATGGTCCGGTCGATCCGCCGGTACCCGACCCGGTTCCCCACCCGGATGGTCCCGCTTCCTACCCTAGACCCGGTCGATCCGGTTCCCGACCCGGTACCCGACCCGGTTCCCCACGCGGATGGTCCGGCTTCCTACCCTAGATCCGGTCGATCCGGTACCCGACCCGGTACCCGACCCGGTTCCCCACCCGGATGGTCCGGCTTCCTACCCTAGACCCGGTCGATCCGGTACCCGACCCGGTACCGGACCCGGTTCCCCACCCGGATGGTCCGGCTTCCTACCCTAGACCCGGTCGATCCGGTTCCCGACCCGGTACCAGACCCGGTTCCCCACCCGGATGGTCCGGTTCCCTAGCCTAGATCCGGTTCCCTTCCCGGATGACCCGGATGATCCGGTTCCCCGTCCGGATGGTCCGGTTGATCCGGTTCCCGACCCGGTACCCCACCCGGTTGGCCCGGTTGGTCCGACTCCCCACACGGACGGTTCGGCACCCCATGCGGATGATCCGGATGATCCGGTTCCCCATCCGGTTGGTCCGGTCGATCCGGTTCCCGACCCAGTACTCGACCCGGTTCCCCACCCGGATGGTCCCGCTTCCTACCCTAGACCCGGTACCCGACCCGGTTCCCCACCCGGATGGTCCGGCTTCCTACCCTAGATCCGGTCGATCCGGTAAACCCGACCCGGTACCGGACCCGGTTCCCCACCCGGATGGTCCGGCTTCCTACCCTAGATCCGGTCGATCCGGTTCCCGACCCGGTACCGGACCCGGTTCCCCACCCGGATGGTCCGGCTTCCTACCCTAGACCCGGTCGATCCGGTTCCCGACCCGGTATCGGACCCGGTTCCCCACCCGGATGGTCCGGTTCCCTAACCTAGACCCGGTCGATCCGGTTCCCTTCCGGGATGACCCGGATGATCCGGTTCCCCGTCCGGATGGTCCGGTCGATCCGGTTCCCGACCCGGTAGGGAAGGTAGGGGTCCGTGCAAGGACCCACACCCACCCTAGAGCCCGCAAAGAACCCCGGTCGAGAACGAAGGATGTGACCCAAAGAGCAAAGGGCTCTAGGGAGGGTGTGGGCCCGTCCAAGGACCCACACCCACCCTAGAGCCCACAAAGAACCCCGGTCGAAATCGAAGGTGTGACCCAAAGGAGAAAGGGCTCTAGGGAGGGTGTGGTCCCGTGCAAGGACCCACACCCACCCTAGAGCCCGCAAAGAACCCCGGTCGAAGCCGGAGGCGTGGCCCAAATGAAAAAAGGGCTCTAGGGAAGGTAGGGGTCCGTGCAAGGACCCACACCCACCCTAGAGCCCGCAAAGAACCCCGGTCGAGAACGAAGGTGTGACCCAAAGAATAAAGGGCTCTAGGGAGGGTGCGGGCCCGTCCAAGGACCCACACCCACCCGGGAGCCGGCAAAGAACCGGACCCGTCTCATCCACGGTGGCCCGGTCCGGATCCATCCCTTCCAGGGTGGTTCGGACCGGACCCATCCCACCCGCGGTGTTTCGAACCGGATCAATCCCCACCAGGGAGGTGCGATCCGTATCCATCCCATCCAGGGTGGTGTGATCGGGATCCATCCCAACCCCCGGCGGGGTTATCCGGATCCATCCCGTCCAGGGTGGTGAGATCCGGATCCATCCCATCCCGGGTGGGGTGATCCGGATCCATCCCATCCCGAGAGGGGTGATCGGGATCCATCCCAACCGGGGGGGTGCGACCCGGATCCATCCCGCCTAGGGTGGTGGGATCCGGATCCACCGACCCGGCTCAACCGGTTGATCCGGTTCCCCGCCCGGTTCCAACCCGGATGATCCGGCTGGTCCGGTCCATCCGGTTCCCCGTCCGGTTGACCCGGTTCCCCACCCGGTTGATCCGGTCGATCCGGTCGGTCCGGTGAATCCGGTTTCCCAACCGGTTCCGACCCGGTCGATCCAGCTCCCTACCGGGTCGACCCGGATCCCTCACCCGGCTGGGGCGGCTGATCCGGTTACCCACCCGTTTCCGGCCCGGTTGATCCGACCGAACCGGCCCATTCGGCTCTCCACCCGGTTCCGATCCGGTTCCCCACCCGTTTTTGGTCCGGCTTGTCCGTCCGATTGGGTCCATCCGGCTCCCATCCGGTTGATACGGTTCAACACCCGGTTCCGGATCCGGGTTCCGACCCGACCGACCCGGATGGTCCGGTTCCCCACCCTAGACCCGGTCGATCCGGTTCCCTTCCCGGATGATCCGGTTCCCCGTCCGGATGGTCCGGTTGATCCGGTTCCCGACCCGGTACCCCACCCGGTTCCCCACCCGGATGGTCCGGTTGGTCCGACTCCCCGCACGGTCGATTTGGCACCCCACCCGGACCACCCGGATGATCCGGTTCCCCGTCCGGATGGTCCGGTTGATCCGGTTCCCCGACCCGGTACCCCACCCGGTTCCCCACCCGGATGGTCCGGTTCCCCACCCTAGACCCGGTTGATCCGGTTCCCGACCCGGATGATCCGGTTCCCCGTCCGGATCACTACCCGTTTGGTCCGGTTTCCCACCCGGTACCGCACCCGGTTGGTCCGGTTGGTCCGCTTCCCCACCCGGACCACCCGGATGATCCGGTTCCCCGTCCGGATGGTTGACCCGGCTCCCGACCCGGAACCGCACCGGGTTCCCCACCCGGTTGGTCCGATTTCCCATCCGGTCGATTCGGCTCCCCACCCGCACGGTCCGATTGGTCCGGTTCCCCAACCGGATGGTCGGGTTGATCCGGTTCCCGACCCGGTTCCCCACCCGGATGGTCCGGTTGGTCCGGTTCCCCACCCGGATGACCCGGTCGATCCGGATCCCCACCCGGATGACCCGGATGGTCCGGTTCCCCGCCCGGTACCCTACCCGGCTGGTCCGTTTCCCCACCCGGTTCCCCATCGGGCTTGCCCGGCTGATCCGGTTCCCCACCCGGATCACCCGGTCGATCCAATTCCCCATGCGGATGACCCGGATGATCCGGCTTCCCGTCCGGTTCCCTGTCCGGTTGGTCCGGTTCCCCACCCGGTACCCCGTCCGGATGGTCCGGTTGATCCGGTTCTCCACCCGGATGACCCGGATGATCCGGTTCCCCATCCGGATGACCCGGATGATCCGGTTCCCAGTCCGGTTCCTGACCCGGTACC
>CANJKZ010000236.1:15000-27500 GCA_947471745.1 Closterium sp. Naga37s-1 | reverse complement strand
GCGTGCGTATCGGCTGGTTCTAGAGCGCCGCCGTCACCGTGGCGAACTTTCGAGCTCCTTTCCCGACCGACCCGGTGTCGTAATAAGCCGGGTTTCATGAGCAGGGAGCTACCCAATTACTCAATCCCCCATGTTCGGCTCGTGACCACTGCCGCTGAACGGTTGTGCCCGCCTCCTACTTGAAAAAGTAGGTAGCACCGACCGCTCTCCTACCCACTGGTAGGCTGCTTAAAAAGTGGCCCCTCACGCGCTAGCAAACAGCTTGTTCCTCACGATGCTCCCTCGACTCGGCAAGGCCGAGCAAGAGGAGTCTTTGCCCTGATCGTCGGGACATTGCCAACCGCATCCCATGACAGTCTCATTTCTTGACAGTTCCAAGAGAGCTTGATGCAAGTCCCCGGGTGGTTTTGTTAGGACATGGGCCACCGTTTTTCCCTCCTTTCGGGAGAGTCGGAGTTCCCCAGACCGCCACCTAGGACGCAAGCACCTCCTTCTCGAGGCCATACAGAAAGAGGGACACACTTCCCTTTGCTACTCCGGCTGGTTACCTTCTTCCTATCAACCACCTCCGCAACAAGGCTGGATGGCCGGGATACAGGCCCCAATTTCCGTTTCGCTCAGTTTGGTCTGCCCTTCTAACGTATCGGGCTCAGATATGGTACTCGTCAACGCTTGCTTTACTCCGTTCTGCCAGTGTCCCAGTATCAGCCGGCTAGGCCCGGGGTACCCCACTGTGCTCCATCTTTGATTCTCAGGGGCATGACCAGAGGATAGAAACTGTCCCCCTTTCAATCTTAGCGCCTTCCCCTTTGAAGATTTGTGGAGCTCGTGTATTAGACTATGGGCACGGGACTTGAACATGCCACACACTGGCTTCCAGTTTGAGCAAGCGTTGCCTTTTGCATATCCGAGAGGCTAAGGAGACGGGCATCCTCAACCTTGTAAGAGAAACGCGTTGCATGTCCGTAGTCGGGCAGTTTGGCGAGCCTCTCTGCCCGCGTCCGGCCTAGCGCCCGCTATCCACATCCGCCGTTTGGAGACCTAGCATCGTCCCACGTCCGACCGAAATCGTCCGCAGTCAACATGGATCTCCTCCCTTTGTCAGTGTCAAGCGAGATTGCATGTCCGTAATCGCGCAGTTTGGCGAGCTCTCTGCCCGCGTCCGGCCTAGCGCCCGCTATCCACATCCGCCGTTTGGAGACCTAGCATCGTCCCACGTCCGACCGAAATCGTCCGCAGTCAACATGGATCTCCTCCCTTTGTCAGTGTCAAGCGAGATTGCATGTCCGTAATCGCGCAGTTTGGCGAGCTCTCTGCCCGCGTCCGGCCTAGCGCCCGCTATCCACATCCGCCGTTTGGAGACCTAGCATCGTCCCACGTCCGACCGAAATCGTCCGCAGTCAACATGGATCTCCTCCCTTTGTCAGTGTCAAGCGAGATTGCATGTCCGTAATCGCGCAGTTTGGCGAGCTCTCTGCCCGCGTCCGGCCTAGCGCCCGCTATCCACATCCGCCGTTTGGAGACCTAGCATCGTCCCACGTCCGACCGAAATCGTCCGCAGTCAACATGGATCTCCTCCCTTTGTCAGTGTCAAGCGAGATTGCATGTCCGTAATCGCGCAGTTTGGCGAGCTCTCTGCCCGCGTCCGGCCTAGCGCCCGCTATCCACATCCGCCGTTTGGAGACCTAGCATCGTCCCACGTCCGACCGAAATCGTCCGCAGTCAACATGGATCTCCTCCCTTTGTCAGTGTAAAGCGAGATTGCGTTACCCTTTGAGAAAGGCCGCTGGCCTTCGAACGGACTAGCGTGGTGAGCATGCATCCCGCAAGCGGAATAAATGAGCACCCCATTCGTCTGATCTCGAGCAAGCAGACCTCCTCGTTAGAAAGATGGGAGAGCGCACCGTCTTAGGCTCTGATCGGCTTTACTAGGTGGTCATACATTCCGCAAGCGAGATGGATGACCACCTGTTTGTTCGATCTCGGCCTCAAGTGAACTCCCAACACCTTCCCCAGAGAAACGCAAGCACGTAATCGCACAGTTTAGCTAACCTCTCTGCCCGCGTCCGGCCTAGCACCCACTGTCCACATCCGCCGTTTGGAGACCTAGCATCGTCCCACGTCCGACCGAAATCGTCCGCAGTCAACATGGATCTCCTCCCTTTGTTAGTGTCAAGCGAGATTGCATGTACGTAGTCGCGCAGTTTGGTGAGCCTCTCTGCCCGCGTCCGGCTTAGTAACCACTATCCACATCCGCCGTTTGGAGACCGAGCATCGTCCCACGTCCGACCGAAATCGTCCGCAGTCAACATGGATCTCCTCCCTTTGTTAGTGTCAAGTGAGCTTGCGTTCCCCTTTGAAAAAGAATCGGCCGCCTTGACCGCTACCCGAGGCATTATCCAACTGGACACACTGCAACAATTGAGCTTTTTGTCCTTGCCATCAGGTAGTGGTCAAACACCCGACCGGATCAAACCCCAAATGGGAAGTGATCTGACCGGGCCCTCATCTTTTTCTCTGGTTCCAAATGGTCCGAGTCCTACCCTCACCAACCCAAGGGTCAACGACGCCGCCTCGCATAGCGCAAAGAGGGGGGGCCACCTAACCTTGAGCGGATCGGGATAGAAAACGGTCCATCATTCCCGGTGCCAAGAAATTTGTAGGGACATGGCGGGCCCTGAGAGTAAAGGTGCCTCTCTGGGTAATCCGCCGAGCTTTTGTGGAGAGGGTCCTTTACCTCCTCTTCCACGTATTATTACTACAAAAAGTACCTGGATCACCGTGGCTTACCAAATATATTTAACCACAACAACCAAAAAGGCAAGATTACATAAAGACATCCCTATCTTCTTCCAAGACTAATCACTTGGATTACATTGGATTACCATCATTTAAAGGAAACAAAATAAACAATGGATGGGTTGGGGAATACATTCCGGGTGGGAGCCGGATCCACCCAGGATTGGGGTGGGGGTCCGGACCATCCCGGGTGGAAACCGGATCCACCCATGCCAGATGGGGGTCCGGACCATCTCGGTTGGGAACCGAATAAATCCTGAACGGGTGGGAACCAGATGGACCCAGGCCGGGCGGGGTTCCGGACCAGCCCGGGTGGGGACCGGATGGACCCATCCTGGGTGGGAACCGAACCCACCAGAGCCTAAGTCCTAGAGAGGGACAAAGAAGAGCTGACACTAATTTATTCCTAGGCCAATCACTCGGATCACGTTGGGTTACCATCATTTTAGGCATTCATGAATTCCCCACCGAGGGGAATCCACCCAGGCCGGGTGGGGGTCCGGACCATCCCGGGTGGGATCCGGATGGGGGTCCGGACCCTAAACCTGGGTGGGAACCGGATCCACCCAGGCCAGGTGGGGGTCCGGATCCCACCCTGGGTGGGAACCGGATCCACCCAGGCCAGGTGGGGGTCCGGACCATCCCGGGTGGGAACCGGATCCACCGAGGCCGGGTGGGGGTCCGGACCATCCCGGGTGGGATCCGGATCCACCCAGGCCGGGTGGGGGTCCGGACCATTTCGGGTGGGATCCGGATCCACCCAGGATAGGGGTGGGGGTCCGGACCCTAAACCCGGGTGGGGACCGGATGGACCCAGGCCGGGTGGGGGTCCGGACCATCCCGGTTGGGGACCGGATGGACCCAGCCCGGGAGGGAACCGGACCCACCAGAGCCCGGGTCCTAGGGAGAGACAAGATACCCCTTCCTCATTCCAGGGCCAATCACTCGGATAACGTTGGGTTAACATCATTTGGGGCGTTTGGAAATGCCCCACCAGGGCCCAATGGAGAGAAGATAACAACTCCCTACCCTATTCCAGGGCCAATCACTCGGATAACGTTGGGTTACCTTCATTTGGGGCGTTCGGAAATGCCCCACCAGGGCCCAAGGGAGAGAAGATAACAACTCCCTACCCTATTCCAGGGCCAATCACTCGGATAACGTTGGGTTACCTTCATTTGGGGCGTTCGGAAATGCCCCACCAGAGCCCAAGGGAGAGAAGATAACAACTCCCTACCCTATTCCAGGGCCAATCACTCGGATAACGTTGGGTTACCATCATTTGGGGCGTTTGGAAATGCCCCACCAGGGCCCAATGGAGAGAAGATAACAACTCCCTACCCTATTCCAGGGCCAATCACTCGGATAACGTTGGGTTACCATCATTTGGGGCAAACGGAAATCCACCACCATGGCGCTGGGGAGGGGCAACATACCCGATTCCCTACCCTATTCCAGGGCCAATCACTCGGATAACGTTGGGTTACCATCATTTGGGGCCATCTTGGGATGGATATGAGCCCGTGCAAGGGTGATATTGAGCCTTGGCCCCTAAATCCCCCGGTACAATGGAGCGTTTGTCTCATTCCAGCCGGTCAAAAGGACCCTTGGGATGGATATGAGCCCGTAGGAAGGTAGCTCCCACCCTGTTTTACACTTCCCACCGGTCATCCAGGCCTTTGCACCGGGAAAAAGAGGTCCCGGAGCCCATCCGAGCCCGTGCGAGGGTGGGATTGAACCTTGGCCGGTCCATTGGATCATTTGCCTCATTCCAGCCGGTCAAAAGGACCCTTGGGATGGATATGAGCCCGTAGAAAGGTAGCTCCCACCCTGGACTACACTTCCCCCCGGTCATCCAGGCCTTTGCACCGGGAAAAAGAGGTCCCGGAGCCCGTCCGAGCCTGTGCAAGGGTGGAATTCAACCTTGGCCGGTCCTTTGGATCGTTTGTCTCATTCCAGCCGGTCAAATGGACCCTTGGGACGGATATGAGCCCGTAGAAAGGTAGCTCGCGCCCTGGTTTACACTTCCCCCCGGTCATCCGGGCCTTTACACCGGGAAGAGGAGGCCCCGGAGCCCCTCCGAGCCCGTGCAAGGGTGGAATTCAACCTTGGCCGGTCCTTGGGATCGTTTGTCTCGTTCCAGCCGGTCAAATGGACCCTTGGGACGGATATGAGCCCGTAGAAAGGTAGCTCGCGCCCTGGTTTACACTTCCCCCCGGTCATCCGGGCCTTTACACCGGGAAGAGGAGGCCCCGGAGCCCATCCGAGCCCGTGCAAGGGTGGAATTCAACCTTGGCCGGTCCTTTGGATCGTTTGCCCATTCCAGCCGGTCAAAACGACCCTTGGGATGGATATGAGCCCGTAGAGAGGAAGCTCCCACCCTGGCTTACACTTCCCCCCGGTCACCCAGGTCTTTGCACCGGGAAAAAGAGGTCCTGGAGCCCATCCGAGCCCGTGCAAGGGTGGATTTCAACCTTGGACGGTCCATTGGAGGAATTGTTTCATTCCAGCCGGTCAAAACGACCCTTGGGATGGATATGAACCCGTAGAAAGGAAGCTCCCACCCTGGTTTACACTTCCCCCAGATCATCCGGGCCTTTGCACCGGGAAGAGAAGGCCCCGGAGCCCATCCGAGCCCGTGCAAGGGTGGAATTCAACCTTGGACGGTCCATTGGAGGAATTGTTTCATTCCAGCCGGTCAAGAAGACCCTTGGGATGGATATGAACCCGTAGAAAGGAAGCTCCCACCCTGGTTTACACTTCCCCCAGATCATCCGGGCCTTTGCACCGGGAAAAGAAGGCCCCGGAGCCCATCCGAGCCCGTGCAAGGGTGGAATTCAACCTTGGCTGGTCCTTTGGATCGTTTGACTCATTCCAGCCGGTCGAAACGACCCTTGGGATGGATATGAGCCCGTAGAGAGGAAGCTCCCACCTTGGTTTACACTTCCCCCCGGTCACCCAGGTCTTTGCACCGGGAAAAAGAGGTCCCGGAGCCCATCCGAGCCCGTGCAAGGGTGGATTTCAACCTTGGACGGTCCATTGGAGCAATTGTTTCATTCCAGCCGGTCAAGAAGACCCTTGGGATGGATATGAACCCGTAGAAAGGAAGCTCCCACCCTGGTTTACACTTCCCGCAGATCATCCGGGCCTTTGCACCGGGAAAAAGAGGTCCCGGAGCCCACCCGAGCCCGTGCAAGGGTGGAATTCAACCTTGGCCGGTCCATTGGAGCGTTTGTCTCGTTCCAGCCGGTCAAAAGGACCCTTGGGATGGATATGAACCCGTGGAAAGGAAGCTCCCACCCTGGTTTACACTCCCCCCCGGTCATCCGGGCCTTGGCACCGGGAAAAGGAGGTCCCGGAGCCCATCCGAGCCCGTGCAAGGGTGGAATTCAACCTTGGCCGGTTGATTTGAGCGCTTGCCTCATTCCAGCCGGTCAAAAGGACCCTTGGGATGGATAGGAACCCGAGCAAAGGAAGCTCCCACCCTGCTTTACACTTCCCCCCGGTCATCCGGGCCTTTGCACCGGGAAAAAGAGGTCCCGGAGCCCATCCGAGCCCGTGCAAGGGTGGAATTCAACCTTGGCCGGTTGATTTGAGCGCTTGCCTCATTCCAGCCGGTCAAAAGGACCCTCTGGGTTGATAGGAACCTCGTAGAAAGCCTGCCCCCGCCCTGGTCTACGTTCCCCACCGGTCACCCTAGAGCCCTCGAACCACAACCGGCCGTGAAGGAAGGTGCGACCCATAGAGTAAAGGGCTCTAGGGAGGGTGTGGGCCCGTGCAAGGACCCACACCCACCCTTGGGCCCACGAAGAACCCCGGTCGAGAATGGAAGTGTGACCCAAAAAAATAGAGGGCTCTAGGGAGGGTGTGGCCCCGTCCAATGAACCACACCCACCCTAGAGCCCACAATGAGCCGGACCCCTCTCATCCCATCCAGGGCGGTTCGGACCGGACCCATCCCACCCGCGGTGTTTCGAACCGGACCAATCCCCACACGGGAGGTGCGGTCCGGATCCATCCCATCTAGGGTGGTGTGATCCGGATCCATCCCATCCCGGGTGGGGTTATTTGGATCCATCCAGTCCAGGGTGGTGAGATCCGGATCCATCCCATCCCGGGTGGGGTGATCCGGATCCATCCCATCCCGATTGGGGTGATCCGGATCCATCCCAACCGGGGTGGTGTGACCCGGATCCATCACGCCTAGGGTGGTGGGATCCGGATCCATCGACCCGGTCGATCCGGTTCCCCGCCCGGTTCCAACCCGGATGATCCGGCCGGTCCGGTCCATCCGGTTCCACGTCCGGTTGACCCGGTTCCCCACCCGGTCGATCCGGCCGGTCCGGTAGATCAGGTTCCCCGTCCGGTCCGGTCCATCCGGTTCCAAGTCCGGTTGACCCGGATCCCCACCCGGTCGAACCGGCCGGTCCGGTAGATCCGGTTCCCCATCCGGTTCCCTACCCGGTTCCGACCCGGTTGATCCGGCTCCCTACCGGGTCGAACCGGTCCCTCACCCGGCTGGGGCGGTTGATCCGGTTCCCCGCCCGGTTGACCCGGTTCCTCACCCGGTTGATCCGGTCGATACGGCCGGTCCTCTAGATCCGGTTCCCCATCCGGTTCCCTGCCCAGTTCCCACCCGGTTGGCCCGGTTGGTCCGACTCCCCACACGATCGGTTCGGCACCCCATGCGGATGAGCCGGATGACCCGGTTCCCCATCCGGATGGTCCGGTCGATCCGGTTCCCGACCCGGTACCCGACCCGGTTCCCCACCCGGATGGTCCCGCTTCCTACCCCAGACCCGGTCGATCCGGTTCCCTTCCCGGATGGCCCAGATGATCCGTTCCCCCGGCCGGATGGTCCGGTCGATCTGGTTCCCGACCCGGTACCCCACCCGGTTGGCCCGGTTGGTCCGACTCCCCACACGGTCGGTTCGGCGCCCCGTGCGGATGAGCCGGATGATCCGGTTCCCCATCCGGATGGTCCGGTCGATCCGGTTCCCGACCCGGTACCCCACCCGGTTCCCCACCCGGATGGTCCGGCTTCCTACCCTAGACCCGATCGGTCCGGTTCCCTTCCCGGATGACCCGGATGATCCGGTTCCCCGGTCGGATGGTCCGGTTGAACCGGTTCCCGACCCGGTACCCCACCCGGTTGGCCCGGTTGGTCCGACTCCCCACACGGTCGGTTCGGCGCCCCGTGCGGATGAGCCGGATGATCCGGTTCCCCATCCGGATGGTCCGATCGATCCGGTTCCTGACCCGGTACCCCACCCGGTTGGCCCGGTTGGTCCGACTCCCCACACGGTCGGTTCGGCACCCCGGTTCCCCATCCGGATGGTCCGGTCGATCCGCCAGGACCCGACCCGGTTCCCCACCCGGATGGTCCGGCTTCCTACCCTAGACCCGGTCGGTCCGGTTCCCTTCCCGGATGACCCGGATGATCCGGTTCCCCGGTCGGATGGTCCGGTTGATCCGGTTCCCGACCCGGTACCCCACCCGGTTGGCCCGGTTGGTCCGACTCCCCACACGGTCGGTTCGGCGCCCCATGCGGATGACCTGGATGATCCGGTTCCCCATCCGGATGGTCCGGTCGATCCGGTTCCTGACCCGGTACCCCACCCGGTTGGCCCGGTTGGTCCGACTCCCCACACGGTCGGTTCGGCACCCCGGTTCCCCATCCGGATGGTCCGGTCGATCCGCCGGGACCCGACCCGGTTCCCCACCCGGATGGTCCGGCTTCCTACCCTAGACCCGGTCGGTCCGGTTCCCTTCCCGGATGACCCGGATGATCCGGTTCCCCATCCGGATGGTCCGGTCGATCCGGTTCCCGACCCGGTACCCGACCCGGTTCCCCACCCGGATGTTCCGGCTTCTTACCCTAGACCCGGTCGGTCCGGTTCCCGAACCCGGTACCCGACCCGGTACCCCACCCGGTTGGCCCGGTTGGTCCGACTCCCCACACGGTCGGTTCGGCGCCCCGTGCGGAGGACCTGGATGATCCGGTTCCCCGGTCGGATGGTCCGGTTGATCCGGTTCCCGACCCGGTACCCCACCTGGTTGGCCCCGTTTGGTCCGACTCCCCACCACAACGGTCGGTTCGGCACCCCCGGTTCCCCATCCGGATGGTCCGGTCGATCCGCCGGTACCCGGTACCCGGTTCCCCACCCGGATGGTCCCGCTTCCTACCCTAGACCCGGTCGATCCGGTTCCCGACCCGGGTACCCGACCCAGGTTCCCCACGCGGGATGGGGCTTCCTCCCTAGGTTCCTACCCTAGGGATGGTCCGGCTTCATACCCTAGACCCGGTTGATCCGGTTCCCGACCCGGTACCAGACCCGGTTCCCCACCCGGATGGTCCGGTTCCCTAGCCTAGATCCGGTTCCCTTCCCGGATGACCCGGATGATCCGGTTCCCCGTCCGGATGGTCCGGTTGATCCGGTTCCCGACCCGGTACCCCACCCGGTTGGCCCGGTTGGTCCGACTCCCCACACGGACGGTTCGGCACCCCATGCGGATGATCCGGATGATCCGGTTCCCCATCCGGTTGGTCCGGTCGATCCGGTTCCCGACCCAGTACTCGACCCGGTTCCCCACCCGGATGGTCCCGCTTCCTACCCTAGACCCGGTACCCGACCCGGTTCCCCACCCGGATGGTCCGGCTTCCTACCCTAGATCCGGTCGATCCGGTAAACCCGACCCGGTACCGGACCCGGTTCCCCACCCGGATGGTCCCGCTTCCTACCCTAGACCCGGTCGATCCGGTTCCCGACCCGGTACCCGACCCGGTTCCCCACGCGGATGGTCCGGCTTCCTACCCTAGATCCGGTCGATCCGGTACCCGACCCGGTACCCGACCCGGTTCCCCACCCGGATGGTCCGGCTTCCTACCCTAGACCCGGTCGATCCGGTACCCGACCCGGTACCGGACCCGGTTCCCCACCCGGATGGTCCGGCTTCCTACCCTAGACCCGGTCGATCCGGTTCCCGACCCGGTACCAGACCCGGTTCCCCACCCGGATGGTCCGGTTCCCTAGCCTAGATCCGGTTCCCTTCCCGGATGACCCGGATGATCCGGTTCCCCGTCCGGATGGTCCGGTTGATCCGGTTCCCGACCCGGTACCCCACCCGGTTGGCCCGGTTGGTCCGACTCCCCACACGGACGGTTCGGCACCCCATGCGGATGATCCGGATGATCCGGTTCCCCATCCGGTTGGTCCGGTCGATCCGGTTCCCGACCCAGTACTCGACCCGGTTCCCCACCCGGATGGTCCCGCTTCCTACCCTAGACCCGGTACCCGACCCGGTTCCCCACCCGGATGGTCCGGCTTCCTACCCTAGATCCGGTCGATCCGGTAAACCCGACCCGGTACCGGACCCGGTTCCCCACCCGGATGGTCCGGCTTCCTACCCTAGATCCGGTCGATCCGGTTCCCGACCCGGTACCGGACCCGGTTCCCCACCCGGATGGTCCGGCTTCCTACCCTAGACCCGGTCGATCCGGTTCCCGACCCGGTATCGGACCCGGTTCCCCACCCGGATGGTCCGGTTCCCTAACCTAGACCCGGTCGATCCGGTTCCCTTCCGGGATGACCCGGATGATCCGGTTCCCCGTCCGGATGGTCCGGTCGATCCGGTTCCCGACCCGGTAGGGAAGGTAGGGGTCCGTGCAAGGACCCACACCCACCCTAGAGCCCGCAAAGAACCCCGGTCGAGAACGAAGGATGTGACCCAAAGAGCAAAGGGCTCTAGGGAGGGTGTGGGCCCGTCCAAGGACCCACACCCACCCTAGAGCCCACAAAGAACCCCGGTCGAAATCGAAGGTGTGACCCAAAGGAGAAAGGGCTCTAGGGAGGGTGTGGTCCCGTGCAAGGACCCACACCCACCCTAGAGCCCGCAAAGAACCCCGGTCGAAGCCGGAGGCGTGGCCCAAATGAAAAAAGGGCTCTAGGGAAGGTAGGGGTCCGTGCAAGGACCCACACCCACCCTAGAGCCCGCAAAGAACCCCGGTCGAGAACGAAGGTGTGACCCAAAGAATAAAGGGCTCTAGGGAGGGTGCGGGCCCGTCCAAGGACCCACACCCACCCGGGAGCCGGCAAAGAACCGGACCCGTCTCATCCACGGTGGCCCGGTCCGGATCCATCCCTTCCAGGGTGGTTCGGACCGGACCCATCCCACCCGCGGTGTTTCGAACCGGATCAATCCCCACCAGGGAGGTGCGATCCGTATCCATCCCATCCAGGGTGGTGTGATCGGGATCCATCCCAACCCCCGGCGGGGTTATCCGGATCCATCCCGTCCAGGGTGGTGAGATCCGGATCCATCCCATCCCGGGTGGGGTGATCCGGATCCATCCCATCCCGAGAGGGGTGATCGGGATCCATCCCAACCGGGGGGGTGCGACCCGGATCCATCCCGCCTAGGGTGGTGGGATCCGGATCCACCGACCCGGCTCAACCGGTTGATCCGGTTCCCCGCCCGGTTCCAACCCGGATGATCCGGCTGGTCCGGTCCATCCGGTTCCCCGTCCGGTTGACCCGGTTCCCCACCCGGTTGATCCGGTCGATCCGGTCGGTCCGGTGAATCCGGTTTCCCAACCGGTTCCGACCCGGTCGATCCAGCTCCCTACCGGGTCGACCCGGATCCCTCACCCGGCTGGGGCGGCTGATCCGGTTACCCACCCGTTTCCGGCCCGGTTGATCCGACCGAACCGGCCCATTCGGCTCTCCACCCGGTTCCGATCCGGTTCCCCACCCGTTTTTGGTCCGGCTTGTCCGTCCGATTGGGTCCATCCGGCTCCCATCCGGTTGATACGGTTCAACACCCGGTTCCGGATCCGGGTTCCGACCCGACCGACCCGGATGGTCCGGTTCCCCACCCTAGACCCGGTCGATCCGGTTCCCTTCCCGGATGATCCGGTTCCCCGTCCGGATGGTCCGGTTGATCCGGTTCCCGACCCGGTACCCCACCCGGTTCCCCACCCGGATGGTCCGGTTGGTCCGACTCCCCGCACGGTCGATTTGGCACCCCACCCGGACCACCCGGATGATCCGGTTCCCCGTCCGGATGGTCCGGTTGATCCGGTTCCCCGACCCGGTACCCCACCCGGTTCCCCACCCGGATGGTCCGGTTCCCCACCCTAGACCCGGTTGATCCGGTTCCCGACCCGGATGATCCGGTTCCCCGTCCGGATCACTACCCGTTTGGTCCGGTTTCCCACCCGGTACCGCACCCGGTTGGTCCGGTTGGTCCGCTTCCCCACCCGGACCACCCGGATGATCCGGTTCCCCGTCCGGATGGTTGACCCGGCTCCCGACCCGGAACCGCACCGGGTTCCCCACCCGGTTGGTCCGATTTCCCATCCGGTCGATTCGGCTCCCCACCCGCACGGTCCGATTGGTCCGGTTCCCCAACCGGATGGTCGGGTTGATCCGGTTCCCGACCCGGTTCCCCACCCGGATGGTCCGGTTGGTCCGGTTCCCCACCCGGATGACCCGGTCGATCCGGATCCCCACCCGGATGACCCGGATGGTCCGGTTCCCCGCCCGGTACCCTACCCGGCTGGTCCGTTTCCCCACCCGGTTCCCCATCGGGCTTGCCCGGCTGATCCGGTTCCCCACCCGGATCACCCGGTCGATCCAATTCCCCATGCGGATGACCCGGATGATCCGGCTTCCCGTCCGGTTCCCTGTCCGGTTGGTCCG
>CANJKZ010000236.1:0-5000 GCA_947471745.1 Closterium sp. Naga37s-1 | reverse complement strand
TGTGGAGAGGGTCCTTTACCTCCTCTTCCACGTATTATTACTACAGAAAGTAGCTCGATCACCGTGGATTACCTGCAATTATAGGCTTTTGAAACATAGAAGGGCGGGTGTGATAACAAAAATAAAAGCAACGCCCTCCTCCTAGTCCAATCACATGGATTACGTTGGCTTACCAACATTTGCGGCCAATACATAAAGTAAGCCCGAAAGAGGGACACCACAACGCTACCATACCGTGCTCGTGGACCAATCACTGGGATCACGTTGGGTTACCTTGATACGGGGCTCAAAACTAGTCTTACCGGGGCATTAGGGAGACAAAGACTGTTGGAAGAAGTACTCATGGATTATTCCTAGGCCAATCACTCGGATAACGTTGGGTTACCATCATTTGGGGGAATTGAAAAACCCCCACCGAGGGGAATCCACCCAGCCCGGATGGTGGTCCGGACCCCAACCCTGGTGGAACCGGATCCACCCGGGTCGGGTGGGGGTCCGGACCATCCCGGGTGGGAACCGGATCCACCCAAGCCGGGTGGTGGGGGTCCGGATCATCCCGGGTGGGAACCGGATCCACCCAGGCCGGGTGGGGGTCCGGACCATCCCGGTTGGGAACCGAATCCATCCTGAGCGGGTGGGAACCGGATGGACCCAGGCCGGGCGGGGGTCCGGACCAGCCCGGGTGGGGACCGGATGGACCCATCCTGGGTGGGAACCGAACCCACCAGAGCCTAAGTCCTAGAGAGGGACAAAGAAGAGCTGACACTAATTTATTCCTAGGCCAATCACTCGGATCATGTTGGGTTACCATCATTCTAGTCATTTATGAATTCCCCACCGAGGGGAATCCACCCAGGCCGGGTGGGGGTCCGGACCATCCCGGGTGGGATCCGGATGGGGGTCCGGACCCTAAACCTGGGTGGGAACCGGATCCACCCAGGCCAGGTGGGGGTCCGGATCCCACCCTGGGTGGGAACCGGATCCACCCAGGCTAGGTGGGGGTCCGGACCATCCCGGGTGGGAACCGGATCCACCGAGGCCGGGTGGGGGTCCGGACCATCCCGGGTGGGATCCGGATCCACCCAGGCCGGGTGGGGGTCCGGACCATTTCGGGTGGGATCCGGATCCACCCAGGATAGGGGTGGGGGTCCGGACCCTAAACCCGGGTGGGGACCGGATGGACCCAGGCCGGGTGGGGGTCCGGACCATCCCGGTTGGGGACCGGATGGACCCAGCCCGGGAGGGAACCGGACCCACCAGAGCCCGGGTCCTAGGGAGAGACAAGATACCCCTTCCTCATTCCAGGGCCAATCACTCGGATAACGTTGGGTTAACATCATTTGGGGCGTTTGGAAATGCCCCACCAGGGCCCAATGGAGAGAAGATAACAACTCCCTACCCTATTCCAGGGCCAATCACTCGGATAACGTTGGGTTACCTTCATTTGGGGCGTTCGGAAATGCCCCACCAGGGCCCAAGGGAGAGAAGATAACAACTCCCTACCCTATTCCAGGGCCAATCACTCGGATAACGTTGGGTTACCTTCATTTGGGGCGTTCGGAAATGCCCCACCAGGGCCCAAGGGAGAGAAGATAACAACTCCCTACCCTATTCCAGGGCCAATCACTTGGATAACGTTGGGTTACCTTCATTTGGGGCGTTCGGAAATGCCCCACCAGAGCCCAAGGGAGAGAAGATAACAACTCCCTACCCTATTCCAGGGCCAATCACTCGGATAACGTTGGGTTACCATCATTTGGGGCGTTTGGAAATGCCCCACCAGGGCCCAATGGAGAGAAGATAACAACTCCCTACCCTATTCCAGGGCCAATCACTTGGATAACGTTGGGTTACCATCATTTGGGGCAAACGGAAATCCACCACCATGGCGCTGGGGAGGGGCAACATACCCGATTCCCTACCCTATTCCAGGGCCAATCACTCGGATAACGTTGGGTTACCATCATTTGGGGCCATCTTGGGATGGATATGAGCCCGTGCAAGGGTGATATTGAGCCTTGGCCCCTAAATCCCCCGGTACAATGGAGCGTTTGTCTCATTCCAGCCGGTCAAAAGGACCCTTGGGATGGATATGAGCCCGTAGGAAGGTAGCTCCCACCCTGTTTTACACTTCCCACCGGTCATCCAGGCCTTTGCACCGGGAAAAAGAGGTCCCGGAGCCCATCCGAGCCCGTGCGAGGGTGGGATTGAACCTTGGCCGGTCCATTGGATCATTTGCCTCATTCCAGCCGGTCAAAAGGACCCTTGGGATGGATATGAGCCCGTAGAAAGGTAGCTCCCACCCTGGACTACACTTCCCCCCGGTCATCCAGGCCTTTGCACCGGGAAAAAGAGGTCCCGGAGCCCGTCCGAGCCTGTGCAAGGGTGGAATTCAACCTTGGCCGGTCCTTTGGATCGTTTGTCTCATTCCAGCCGGTCAAATGGACCCTTGGGACGGATATGAGCCCGTAGAAAGGTAGCTCGCGCCCTGGTTTACACTTCCCCCCGGTCATCCGGGCCTTTACACCGGGAAGAGGAGGCCCCGGAGCCCCTCCGAGCCCGTGCAAGGGTGGAATTCAACCTTGGCCGGTCCTTGGGATCGTTTGTCTCGTTCCAGCCGGTCAAATGGACCCTTGGGACGGATATGAGCCCGTAGAAAGGTAGCTCGCGCCCTGGTTTACACTTCCCCCCGGTCATCCGGGCCTTTACACCGGGAAGAGGAGGCCCCGGAGCCCATCCGAGCCCGTGCAAGGGTGGAATTCAACCTTGGCCGGTCCTTTGGATCGTTTGCCCATTCCAGCCGGTCAAAACGACCCTTGGGATGGATATGAGCCCGTAGAGAGGAAGCTCCCACCCTGGCTTACACTTCCCCCCGGTCACCCAGGTCTTTGCACCGGGAAAAAGAGGTCCTGGAGCCCATCCGAGCCCGTGCAAGGGTGGATTTCAACCTTGGACGGTCCATTGGAGGAATTGTTTCATTCCAGCCGGTCAAAACGACCCTTGGGATGGATATGAACCCGTAGAAAGGAAGCTCCCACCCTGGTTTACACTTCCCCCAGATCATCCGGGCCTTTGCACCGGGAAGAGAAGGCCCCGGAGCCCATCCGAGCCCGTGCAAGGGTGGAATTCAACCTTGGACGGTCCATTGGAGGAATTGTTTCATTCCAGCCGGTCAAGAAGACCCTTGGGATGGATATGAACCCGTAGAAAGGAAGCTCCCACCCTGGTTTACACTTCCCCCAGATCATCCGGGCCTTTGCACCGGGAAAAGAAGGCCCCGGAGCCCATCCGAGCCCGTGCAAGGGTGGAATTCAACCTTGGCTGGTCCTTTGGATCGTTTGACTCATTCCAGCCGGTCGAAACGACCCTTGGGATGGATATGAGCCCGTAGAGAGGAAGCTCCCACCTTGGTTTACACTTCCCCCCGGTCACCCAGGTCTTTGCACCGGGAAAAAGAGGTCCCGGAGCCCATCCGAGCCCGTGCAAGGGTGGATTTCAACCTTGGACGGTCCATTGGAGCAATTGTTTCATTCCAGCCGGTCAAGAAGACCCTTGGGATGGATATGAACCCGTAGAAAGGAAGCTCCCACCCTGGTTTACACTTCCCGCAGATCATCCGGGCCTTTGCACCGGGAAAAAGAGGTCCCGGAGCCCACCCGAGCCCGTGCAAGGGTGGAATTCAACCTTGGCCGGTCCATTGGAGCGTTTGTCTCGTTCCAGCCGGTCAAAAGGACCCTTGGGATGGATATGAACCCGTGGAAAGGAAGCTCCCACCCTGGTTTACACTCCCCCCCGGTCATCCGGGCCTTGGCACCGGGAAAAGGAGGTCCCGGAGCCCATCCGAGCCCGTGCAAGGGTGGAATTCAACCTTGGCCGGTTGATTTGAGCGCTTGCCTCATTCCAGCCGGTCAAAAGGACCCTTGGGATGGATAGGAACCCGAGCAAAGGAAGCTCCCACCCTGCTTTACACTTCCCCCCGGTCATCCGGGCCTTTGCACCGGGAAAAAGAGGTCCCGGAGCCCATCCGAGCCCGTGCAAGGGTGGAATTCAACCTTGGCCGGTTGATTTGAGCGCTTGCCTCATTCCAGCCGGTCAAAAGGACCCTCTGGGTTGATAGGAACCTCGTAGAAAGCCTGCCCCCGCCCTGGTCTACGTTCCCCACCGGTCACCCTAGAGCCCTCGAACCACAACCGGCCGTGAAGGAAGGTGCGACCCATAGAGTAAAGGGCTCTAGGGAGGGTGTGGGCCCGTGCAAGGACCCACACCCACCCTTGGGCCCACGAAGAACCCCGGTCGAGAATGGAAGTGTGACCCAAAAAAATAGAGGGCTCTAGGGAGGGTGTGGCCCCGTCCAATGAACCACACCCACCCTAGAGCCCACAATGAGCCGGACCCCTCTCATCCCATCCAGGGCGGTTCGGACCGGACCCATCCCACCCGCGGTGTTTCGAACCGGACCAATCCCCACACGGGAGGTGCGGTCCGGATCCATCCCATCTAGGGTGGTGTGATCCGGATCCATCCCATCCCGGGTGGGGTTATTTGGATCCATCCAGTCCAGGGTGGTGAGATCCGGATCCATCCCATCCCGGGTGGGGTGATCCGGATCCATCCCATCCCGATTGGGGTGATCCGGATCCATCCCAACCGGGGTGGTGTGACCCGGATCCATCACGCCTAGGGTGGTGGGATCCGGATCCATCGACCCGGTCGATCCGGTTCCCCGCCCGGTTCCAACCCGGATGATCCGGCCGGTCCGGTCCATCCGGTTCCACGTCCGGTTGACCCGGTTCCCCACCCGGTCGATCCGGCCGGTCCGGTAGATCAGGTTCCCCGTCCGGTCCGGTCCATCCGGTTCCAAGTCCGGTTGACCCGGATCCCCACCCGGTCGAACCGGCCGGTCCGGTAGATCCGGTTCCCCATCCGGTTCCCTACCCGGTTCCGACCCGGTTGATCCGGCTCACCATATCCAGGGGGTCCGGATCCGGTCCCTCCCACCC
>CANJKZ010000234.1:0-52500 GCA_947471745.1 Closterium sp. Naga37s-1 | reverse complement strand
GAGGAGCGCCTCCTTGCAGCTGAGAAGAGTATAGTCGCTGTAGGAGCCTCTCGTGGTGACCCTCGCACCCCTTTCTTTGAGGGGTGCTCCCCTGTTCCCCTTTTGCCCTCTGTTGCCTCTGCTGCTGCTGTCGACCTCGTTGGCACCGAGTCGGTCGGCGCTGCGTCTGCCCCTAGCGGGAGGCGCCGCAACGGCAAGGGGAAGGGGGGCAAGGGTGCTGGGGGAGCGGGCGGGGGCGGTGGTGGTGGCGGTGGGGGTGGCGGAGGGGGTGGGGGGGGCGGTGGGAGTGGTGGCGGGGGTGGGGGCTCTGGTGGCGGTGGCGGAGGCGGCGGCGGCGGTGGCGTTGGGAGTGGAGGAGGCGGCGGTAGCGGCGGTGGCGGCGGTGGCGGCGGGGCTGGCCGGGGTGGCCCAGTGCAGCGGGGAGGCTTCGGTGGTGGTCCGCGCCAGCACCAGCAGCGCACTCGTGAGACCCCTCCCTTCCAGCAGCTTCGTGAGTGGTACGCTGCGCGTCAGCGGGTTGGGGGTGCTGGTCCCTGTGCCTACGTTCTGCGTACTGGCGATCGCACGGGCGAGCCGTGTGGCGGCCCGCACACCACCCAGCGCTGCTTTGGCCGCCTGACTGACGCCTGGCGTCTCCAGTTCCCTGACGCCTCTGAGATCCCTCGCTGGGGTGATTTGCTTAGGTCGGGGGTTGCTATCTTTGATCTTGACTTTGATGCTATTCTTGCTGCCATGTATGTTGTGTCTACTAGTGATGAGGGTGATTGTTACCTGTGTGTTCCTCCTGAACCAGGCATTGCGGCTGCTGCTCTAGGTGCTCGCGAGTCTGCTGCTCCAGGTACTAGTGAGTCTGCTGCTACAGGTGCTAGTGAGTTTGCTCTCTCAGGTACCACGTCTGGTCAGGCTTTGCACACCTTCACCCTTGACTCGGGTGCTTCTCGCTCCTTCTTTCGAGACTGCACCACCCTCACGCCGCTCAGTCGGCCGGTTGCGGTCTCCCTGGCAGACCCCTCTGGGGGTCCTATCCTTGCCCGCTTCTCCACTGTACTGCCGTGTCCAGCGGCCCCGTCTGGCTCCCTGTCAGGTCTTTACCTCCCCTCGTTCTCTACGAACTTGGTGAGCGGTGCTGACCTGCAGGATGGGGGAGTTGACCAGTTCACTCCTGCGAGTCAGCGGGTGACCCACTGTACGTGTGCTCGGACGGGCCGCCACTTGGCCACGTTTACCCGTCAGCCGGGGTCGAGCCTGTACACACTGACTACCGAGTCTCCTCCGGTTTCTGCGTCTGGTCAGGTAGCTGCGTCGGGTCAGGTGTTTGCTGCAGCGTCCAGGTCTGGTCCTGAGTCTGCCCCCTGCTCGTGTCGCCTCCTGTCCCACCAGACCCTCCTCTGGCACCACCGCCTCGGTCACCCCTCCCTGCCTCGTCTCCGAGGCATGGCTTCCCGTGTCCTTGTCTCTGGTCTCCCCCGGTCCCTCCCTCCCCTTCCTCCGGGGCCTGCCCCTACCTGCGTTCCCTGCGTCGAGGGGCGGCAGCGCGCCGCTCCTCACTCCTCCGAGTTTCCGCCGACAGAGGCTCCACTGCAGACTCTTCACATGGACGTGTGGGGCCCAGCCCGCATCCGTGGACAGGGTCACGAGCATTACTTTCTCTTGGTGGTTGACGACTACTCGCGTTACACCGCAGTCTTCCCCTTGCGCACCAAGGGTGAGGTCACTGGGGTGTTCATCGACTGGATCCGCGCTGCTCGTCTCCAGCTCAAGAAGAGTTTCGGCTCCGACTTTCCTGTTCTGCGTCTGCACTCCGACAGAGGTGGAGAGTTTTCCTCCGACCTTCTACGAGCCTTCTGCCGTGCGAGGGGCATCCGCCAGACGTTCACGCTTCCGGCCTCTCCACAGCAAAATGGGATTTCTGAGCGCCGCATTGGCATGGTCATGGACGTCGCTCGTACGTCCATGATCCATGCGGCTGCTCCCCATTTTCTGTGGCCGTTCGCGGTTCAGTACGCGGCGCAGCAGATCAACCTTCAGCCCCGTGTCTCCTTGCCGGAGACCTTCCCCACCCTACGGTGGACGGGGAAGGTTGGCGATGCGTCTGCGTTCCGTGTTTGGGGATCTCGGGCGTTCGTCCGAGACTTGTCTGCGGACAAGCTATCTTCCCGTGCTGTTCCCTGCGTCTTCCTTGGCTTCCCCCCTGACGCGCCTGGTTGGCAGTTTTACCACCCCACCTCGCGCCGTGTTCTGTCCTCCCAGGACGTCACGTTTGACGAGTCGGTTCCGTACTACCGTCTCTTCCCCTACCGCGCTGCCCCCCTCCCCCCCCCCCGCCGCTCTTCCTCGTGCTAGGTCCCCCCCCGGTAGACCCCCTCCCCCCTCAGGGTCCTGCCCCCTCAGGTGTGTCCCAGGTAGACGCTGTCGAGCCTGTCGAGGTAGCTGTTGACTCTGGTGCTGCTGAGCGTGTGGAGCCTGCGGGTGTCAGGTCTGGGGGTGCTGAGCCTGAGCGTGCGGAGCCTGGGGGTGCTGAGCCTGTGCGTGCGGAGCCTGGGGGTGCTGAGTCTGGGGGTGCTGAGCCTGGGGTTGCAGAGTCTGGGGGTGCGGAGCCTGAGGGTGCTAGGCCTGCTCGAGTGGAGCCTGGTGGTGCTGAGCCTGGAGGTCCTTCGGGTGCTTTGTCCCGGCGGGAGCTGCCCTCTCCCCAGGAGCTGCGTGAGTGGTTTGCTCGCCGTTGGAGTCGTGCTGCTGGCGCTGGTGGTGCTACCGGCGCTGGAGGTTCTGCGGCTGCTGGAGGTTCTGGAGCCACGGGTCCCGGAGGTGCTCGTACCGGCGGTACTGGAGCTGCTGGGCCTGGTGGTGCTGCTGGTGCTGGAGCTGGAGGTGCTGCGTCTTCCGGTGGTCCTGCTGGGGCTGGTGCTGCTGGAGCTGGTACTTCTGGGGCTGCTGGAGTTGGCGCTGCTGGAGCTACTGGGGAAGCTGCTGGAGCTGGTGCTCCTGTGGGTGCTGGAGTTGGCGCTCCTGGAGCGGCTGGTGGAGCTGCGGGAGCCGGATCTGCCGCTGGGGGTGCTGGTGCTGTCCCTGCTGGTTCTGGGGGTGCTGCGCGGCCGCGGCCTTACTTCGTTCCGCTCCTTGAGCAGGTTCTTGGTCTCCCGCCTTCTACTGGCCCTGCTCCTTCCTTAGAGTGTCCACCGCCAGTCCAGTCTGAGTCACAGTTACAGCCAGCCTCCCCACTGCCTGCTCCTTCTCCCTACACTGGACCTACTGGAGGCCTTGCTGAGCGTCGTGAGGCTGCGTCTCGTCTTGCGTCGCCTGTTCCCCCTGCTCGCACTGGTCGTCGTGTTCCGCGTCAGCGTCCGCCTACGGTCCCCGGCACGCACCAGATGGCACTGCGTCCTTCCACTGCTCCACAGCGTGTCCCTTTGCCGTCTCCTCCAGAGTCCTCTCTTCCTGCTCTTGATGACCCGGAGTCTGACTCTCTTCGTACTGTCAGCCCTACTGTCACGCGTCTCCTGGCTACTGTTGTCACTGACCCTTCCTTTGAGTCCACTGCTGCGTCTGCCCTGGTTGCTGAGCTTGTCGACTTTGCTGCTCGCTATCGTCTAGACTACGCTGCTAGTCTAGTTGCTGAGTCTAAATCTGTCTGTCCTCCGTCCGTCGGGGGTGAGTGTGCTCTTAGCACGGACGTCCTTGAGGACAGGCAGGAGGAGTTCCAGTGCTTTGCTGCTGCTTTGCCTCATCTCGTGTCCATGCTGATTGCCCCTGAGGGAGACCCGGATGCACCAGACATCCCGACTCCACGCTCTTACGCGTAGGCGATAGAGGGTCCCTACTCCTCTCAGTGGCAGTCAGCCATGGACGCAGAGATGGCCTCCTGGAAATCCACAGGCACCTACGTCGACGAGGTTCCCCCTCCTGGGGCGAACATCGTTAGCGGCATGTGGATTTTTAGGGTGAAGCGGCCGCCGGGTTCTCCGCCTGTCTTCAAGGCGCGCTACGTGGCTCGAGGCTTCAGACAGCGGCAGGGAGTTGACTACTTTCAGACCTTCTCTCCCACACCGAAGATGACCACTCTTCGGGTGCTGCTGCACGTCGCCGCTCAGCATAACTACGAGCTTCACTCTCTTGACTTCAGCACAGCTTTCCTACAGGGCAGCCTGCACGAGGAGATCTGGCTGCGCCGCCCACCTGGATTCACTGGGTCGTTTCCTCCTGGTACCCAGTGGAGCCTCTAGCGGCCAGTCTACGGTCTCCGCCAGGCGCCCCGTGAGTGGCACGACACACTGAGGACTACTCTTGCGGCTCTTGGGTTTGCTCCTTCTACGGCCGACCCGTCGCTGTTTCTACGCACCGACACCTCTTTGATGCCGTTCTACATCCTCGTGTACGTCGACGACTTGGTCTTTGCTACTGCTGACACTGCTGGACTCGCCCACGTGAAGTCCGAGCTGCAGAAGAGACACACGTGCACAGACCTGGGTGAACTGCGTAGCTACCTTGGCTTGCAGATCACCCGGGACAGAGCACGGCGCACATTACCCTGACTCAGTCACACATGGTGCAGCAGGTCCTTCAGCGCTTCGGCTTCCCGTACTCCTCGCCTCAGGCCACTCCTCTGTCTACTCGCCACTCGCTCTCAGCTCTGCCTTCGGATGAGTCCGTAGAGCCGAGTGGCCCGTATCCAGAGCTTGTTGGCTGCCTCATGTACCTGATGACCTGCACTCGTCCTGACCTTGCATACCCTCTTAGCATCTTGGCACGCTATGTTGCTCCTGGGATACACCGACCAGAGCACATGGCTGCTGCGAAGAGGGTGTTGCGCTACTTGTGCAGTACGTCGGGCATGGGGCTCGTGCTTGGAGGGCGGAGTCCAGTGGTCCTCACTGGTCACGCAGACGCTTCTTGGGCTGACGACTTGGCTACGAAGCGGTCGTCGCAGGGTTACACCTTCAGCCTTGGTTCTGGCTCTGTTTCGTGGCGGTCTACCCGCTCGTCTTCTGTTCTCGGCTCCAGCTGTGAGGCCGAGATCTACGCAGGGGCCATGGCTGCACAGGAGTTACGCTGGCTCACCTACCTGCTGACCGACCTGGGAGAGCCGCCTCGTTCTCCTCCAGTTCTGTACGTAGACAACAAGGCCATGCTGGCCTTGTGTCGAGAGCACAGACTGGAGCACAGAACGAAGCACATTGCTCTTCGCTACTTCCTTGCTCGTGAGCTGCAGCAGCGTGGTCAGCTGCGCCTTGCTTACGTGGCCTCTCAGGCCAACACTGTTGATATCTTTACCAAGGCACTTCAGCCTTGTGATCATCAGCGCTTTTGTACGATGCTAGGTCTTGTGCCTATTTGGCCTCACTTGCTTACTTCTTGACCCTGCTTGTACTGTGATCCATATATACCTGCACTTGCTTGTTTACCTTGATATATGTGATCCTGCATGTGAACTGGCCTTGTGGCCTTGAACCTGTGCTCGGAATGTGTGGTGACGTTGTGATCCACCCTGAGCTTGCTTTGCTTTGCTTGACTGGTCTTGTGACCCCTTGTTCTCCCCCACTTTGCCTATGGGGGTGTGTCAAACATATATTATCTAGCCTATGTAGGCTGTAGTGGGTTAGATACTAAGGGGTACACAATTCTAGGGTTTCATATTTGTATCACACACTTTCCTAGTTGATCCATTCCTCACTATTCTCTTCACAACTGCGAGTCGGATCGACTGTAGGAATGACGAGCGCATATTCTGTTCGTCGCGTAAATCTTCCCTAGTCGAAATTCGCGTCCGATCTCGGCTGTTGAGAAGAAATTTGATCCGACGCTCCAAATTCCAACTTTTTTGGGCCGTTGAGATTCGAATCGATCTGACGGTCAAAATTCCAACCCTTTCGCTAATAATCATGAGGAGTGTTCGAAAACCGGTTCGAGGGGGATGTTTAAAAATAGCGCGGAACCGGTTTTTGTACCCGAAATCGGCGCTTTCCGTCGTCGCCCCCGCGGTTTTAAACGTAGGTTTTGGTGGTCAAAAATCTTCGCGTGTATACGGGCTTTGATTGCCAAGCGTGAGGATCGCGGATCGAGTTCAGAAAAGAGAGCTTGCATTGAATGTTTCACTTGGGTACAGCACAAGGCTACACATAGTCTCGACACAAGGCCAGTTACCAAGGTGTTACGCGAATGTTTTGAGGGTCGCGAAGCGTCCTGAACAGAACCTTCCCGAACTTAGTAGAAAGCAATTTGGGGGCAACCGAAAATGCTTGAGTTCGGTACATGTAACTTGGTTCGGTGCTATAACTATAATAACATATAGGAATGCACCTAAACGAGGAAATCAAGCATATCTTTGCATGATAAATAAAACCCAAGCTAGTAATAGCATAATAAAGTTCAGGCAAGCTAGCAAAGCCAGCATAAAGCGTCGTACTCTTACATGCATCGTCACGCGCAGCCCAACTTCTAACCTCAGTGCGACACTGGGCATGGGCAGACTGGTCATCTGCTGACGCATCGTCACTAAGCGGATCCAGAGGGGGAGGGGGGGGGGGGGAGTGGGGGGGGAGGGGGGGTGGCTTTTTGCTCATCGGCGATGCTCGGAAATAGGGATATTATTCTCGAATTGGCTGGCAAGGTAGAGCTCAGCTTCCGCAGCCATGCCGGGAAACCAACAAGGCGTCCCTCAAGGTTGATCTGCAGAACACGAGCAGACGCCATGGACATGGTAGGTACCTAGCTGGAGGCCCTCTATGCGGTCGGATGAGGTTAGGGATGGTCGAGGACGGCTAAGAGCAGCCTGGTGCGGTTGAGTGCGGTTAAGAGAGGTCTAGAGCGGTGGGGTGGGGCGGTTTCTCGCGGTGGGGAGTGATATAGTGCGGTACGAAAGTACTGGTTGCTGCTGCTGGTGTCCGTACTGGTCGTGCTGGTGCTAACAGCTGCAGCATGTGCTAGCTGCCACTGCTGGCATTAGCTAATGGTGCTGGCTTAAGCTGTGTTAGCTGGCGCTAGCTGCTGTTGCTAACGCCAGCTGCTACTACGGGCACTAGCTGCAGATGCCGCGGCTAATGCTGCCGTGGGGCCCTCGGAAATAGAAGGGCGGGGCGGTTAGAGTACGGGGTGTGTACGGCCAGCAGAGTAGGGTTTTTATGGGGACGGGCTACGGGCGACGGGTGATGGGCTACGAGGCACGCATTCGAACGGGGCGCGCGCTAGCGATTTAGGTGGGCCCTTAAGTAACGAGAGGAAATCGCTAGGGGAAACCCTAGTTGGGGTAAACCGGTCTCTGGACTGAGTCCCATGGTGTCGTGTCTGCGTTTCGTGTTTGGGGCTACCTTGCGCTTGTCTGTGATCCTCGTGCAGACAAGCTCTCGTCTCGCACTTTCCGCTGTTGCTTCCTTGGTTTCCCAATTGAGGCCCCAACCGTATGTTTTACCAACCTTCTAACCACCGGTTCTTCGACTCTCGTGAAATCACTTTTGACGAGTTAGTTTCCTTCTATGCACACTTACCCTATTAAGGTACTCCGATTCTCTCCACTCCTCCTCCTGGTCCTGCTCCTCCGGTGCTCTCACCCCACCCAGGTTTTGCCCCGTCGGGTGTGCCTAATGCTAATTCGCATCCATCAATAGCACGTCGATGTCATCTCCTTCACCACATTCCCCTATTTCGTCCTCACAGTCACCGTAAAAGCCTTCAGTGCTACTACGACAGGTTTCAGTGGATTCTCAGGGTGTTGGCGCTAGAGGTGATGGTGCTGGAGCTTAAGGTGCTGGCTTTGGGGGTGCTACCACTAGAGGTGCCACCTCTACATGTGTTTTTCCGGGGGTTGCTGCTGCGGAGGGTGCTACAGCTAGAGGTTCTTGCATTGAAGCTCCTGGTTCAGTGGTTGCTGACCTGTCAAACATTGTATGTGTTATATTTGTATAGGCTATTGTGGGTTAGCTTCCAGGGGGTACACAACTCTAGGTTTGACATACTTGTACTCTCATTCTCCTTCTAGTCCACCATTCTCGTTCACTCTTAGTTTCTCACATGGTATTACGAGCCTAGGTCGTTACCTAGGACCGAACGATGGGCCCACCGTTTTCGCCTAGTCGCGCCCTCGCGCGCCTCGCCTAGTCGCGCCCTCGAGCGCCCTCCTCTCTCTCACTTTCGCGCGCCCTAGCGTGCCTCTCGCGATCGGCCCCGCCTAGCCCGCACGCCCTAGCGTGCGTCGTGCGATCGGCCCCGCCTAGCCCCGCTCGCCCTTGCGAGCCTCTTACGGACCGGCCTCGCCCCTTAGCGCGCGCCCTTACGTGCCCCGTGCGACCGGCCCACACCCACCCGCGCGCCCTTGCGTGCCCTCGCGTACCGGCCCCGCCCAGCTAGACCGCCCTCGCGTACCTAGTGCGACCCGGCCCCGCCCCACCAGCCCGCCCTTGCGTGCCCCGTGCGACCAGGCCCCGCCCTAGCTAGCTCGCCACCCCGGGGACCCGTGCGCCCGTCCCCGTCGACCCATGCGTCGCCCTGCGGCCCCCCCCCTCCCCGCACACCTGAGTTTGCTTACCGCACACCCGAGTTCGCTTCCCGCACACTTGTGCACGATTCGCGCACACCTGAGCTCGCTTACCCCACCTCGAGTAGCCGCTACCTAGCTGAGCCGAGCCGCCCCACCGAACCGCGTCACCCGGCCCGAGCCGCGTCGCCCTACCGAACCGCACCGCCCTACCGAGAAGCGCTGCCCTACCGAGCCGCGCCTCCTACCGAGCCGCGCCCCTGATTCTGTCACTACTGCTGTTTCTGCTACTACTACTGCTGCTCCTCCTACTGTCACTATGGCTAGCCCTCCTGTGCTAGCTTTCGATGCTGAGGGCCGCCCAGTGAAGTTTGACACCTGGCTCGATGACCTGCACCTATTCCTACAGCTCACTGCCAAGGAAGACATCTCACTGTACGATCACGCCTTAGGCCATGCTACTGCCCCTTCTGCTACTGCTGACAGCACTACCCGCTCACAGTGGCAGACTCGTGACGCCCACGCTCGCTTTGCTATTCGCAACTCCTTGCCGATAGATGAGCGCGAGCACTTTGGCCAGCACAAAACTGCACAGGCACTGTACACTGCTGTCGTTGCCCGCTACTCCTCACCTGCCTCTGCCGCACTAGGCCGTCTCTCACTCCCCTACCTGTTCCCCGACCTGTCCTCTTTCTCCACAGTCGCTGACCTCATCACACACCTCCGCACTAGTGAGGCCCGCTTCCGTGCCGCTATGCCCGATGAGTTTCTTGCCAAGAACCCCCCCCCCGCTCTGGCTCACTCTCTACCATCTAGTCACCCGCCTCCCTGACACTCTGCGTGCAGTCAGGGACCACTTCCTAGCTCGCTGCCCCACAGAGCTCACCATTGCCATCCTCGAGAAGGAACTACTTGCAACTGAGGCTAGCATAGTCGCTGTAGGTGCCTCTCGTGGCGACCCCCGCACCCCTTTCTTTGAGGGGTGTTCCCCTTCCCCCCTTCTCCCCTCTGTAGCCTCTGCTGCTGCTGTCGACCTCCTTGGTGCTGAGAAGGTCGGGACTGCGTCCGCTCCGAGCTGGCGCCGCAGCGGCAAAGGCAAATGGGGCAAGGGAGGCGGAGGTGACGGCGGGGGAGGCGGTGGTGGGGGCGGTGGCGGCGGTGGGGGTGGTGGCGGGGCTGGAGGGACTAGTGGCAGCGGTGGGGGTGGTGGCGGCAGCGGCGGGGGAGGTGGCAGGGGCGGGGGCGGAGGTGGTGGCGGCGGTGGACGCGGAGGCGGCAGGGGCGGTGGTGGACGGGGTGGCAGCGGCGGAGGTGGTGGTCGTGGAGGCGCCGGCAGTGGCCAGAGCCAGCAGCAACCTCTGTCGCCCCAGGAGCTTCGTGAGTGGTACTCTCAGCACGGGGGGGGGGGGTGGACTTAGCTGCACGTACGTCATCCGCACAGGTGACCGCACTGGTCAGACGTGTGGGAGGGCGCACCCCACGCAGCGCTGCTTCTCCCGCCTCGACGACGCCTGGCGCACTCAGTTCCCTGGTGCCACTGAGCTGCCCCGCTGGGCCGATCTGATGAGGAAGAACATTGATATCTATGCTCTTGACTTTGATGCTATTCTCACTGCCATGTATGTCTTGTCTACTAGTGGAGAGGGTGATCAGTACCTGTGTGTTCCGCCCGACCCGGGCATTCGACCCAGTGGAGCTGCCACTCTAGGTGCTAGTGTGTCTGGTGCCCTAGTTGCTGGTGAGGCTGCCGCTCTAGGTACTTACGTGTCTGCTGCCCCAGGTGCTGGTGAGGCTGCTGCTCTAGGTGCTCGTGAGTCTGCGCCCCCTGGTACTGGGTCTACTGAGGCACTGCACACCTTCACTCTGGACTCAGGTGCTTCTCGCTGTTTCTTTCGTGACCGCACTGCCCTTGAGCAGCTTGCTCGGCCAGTTGCAGTCTCCCTCGCTGACCCCTCTGGGGGTCCGGTCGTTGCGACCTCCTCCACTGTCCTCCCTTGTCCTGCGGTTCCGTCGGGCACACTGTCAGGTCTCTACCTCCCCTCGTTCTCTACGAACTTGGTGGCGGGTAGTGCGCTCCAGGACGGGGGTGTCCACCAGTTTACCCCTGCCTACGAGCGCGTGACACACTGCACGTGCGCTCGGACGGGCCGCCACCTGGCTACCTTCACTCGGCAGCCGGGGTCGGACCTGTACACACTGACCACTGAGTCCCCTCAGGTAGCTGCGTCTGCGTCTGCGTCAGGTCAGCTGTCTGCCCCCTGCTCGTGTCGCTCCCTGGCACACGAGACTGTCCTCTGGCACCACCGCCTTGGTCACCCGTCAGTGCAACGCCTTCGTGCCATGCACAAACGGTACCTTGTCTCTGGTCTTCCCAGGGTTCTCCCTCCACTCCCACCGTCGCCTGCTCCTCCCTGCCTTCCCTGTGTCGAGGGGCGGCAGCGCGCTGCTCCTCACTCCTCCTCGTTCCCTCCCACAGAGGCTCCACTGCAGACTCTCCACCTGGACGTGTGGGGCCCAGCCCGCGTCCGTGGACAGGGTCAGGAGAGGTACTTCCTGATCGTTGTTGACGACTACTCACGCTACACCACGGTCTTCCCCTTGCGCACCAAGGGTGAGGTCCCTGATGTTTTGATCCCTTGGATCCGTGCTACTCATCTCCAGCTCAGTGAGCGGTTCCACTCGGACTTTCCTGTCCTGCGTCTGCACTCTGACAGAGGTGGTGAGTTCTCCTCCGACCTCTTGGCAGCCTACAGTGCGGAGCACGGCATCCGCCAGACGTTCACGCTTTCGGCCTCCCCACAGCAGAATGGGGTTGCTGAGCGCCGCATTGGTTTGGTCATGGAGGTCGCTCGTACCTCCTTGATCCATGCGGCTGCCCCCCACTTTCTGTGGCCGTTTGCGGTCCGATACGCTGCGCATCAGCTCAACCTCTGGCCCCGTGTCTCCCTGCCGGAGACTTCTCCGACACTGCGTTGGACGGGAGAGGTTGGCGATGCGTCGCGTTTTCGGGTCTGGGGTTCTCGAGCTTTTGTTCGCGATACGTCCGCGGACAAGCTCTCCTCCCGCGCTGTTCCTTGTGTCTTCCTTGGCTTTGTCCCAGACGCGTCTGGTTGGCAGTTTTACCACGCCACCTCGCGCCGTGTCCTGCCCTCTCAGGACGTCACTTTTGACGAGTCCGTGCCCTACTACCGCCTCTTCCCCTACCGCACTGCCCCACTCCCCCCCCCGCCTCTCTTCCTCGCGCCAGGTGCTGCTGTGGTAGACCCCCTCCCCCCTCAGGGTGCCGCTCCCTCAGGTGTGTTCCAGGTAGACCTGGTTGAGCCTGTCGAGGTAGCTGTCGACTCTCGTCCTGCTAGGGGTGCTGAGCCTGAGCGAGCGGAGCCTGAGGGTGCGGAGCCTGGGGGTGCGGAGCCTGGGGTTGCGGAGTCTGGGGGTGCTGAGCCTGGGGGTGCGGAGCCTGCGGGTGCTGAGTCTGGGGGTGCTGAGCCTGGGAGTGCTACGTCTGAGGGTACTGGGACTGAGCGTGCTTCACCTGGAGGAGCTCTCTCCTCACAGCAGCTACGAGAGTGGTACTTACAGTACTGCAGCCTCAGGAGGGGTGCCTCTGGAGCTAGGAGTGCTGCTGGAGCTGGTGCTAGTGCTTCCCCTCCTAGGCGGGAGCTGCCCTCTCCCCAGCGGCTCCGAGAGTGGTACGCTCGGCGCTGCAGTCTCCGGAGTGACGCTCCTAGTGTCGCGGACCCTGCTGCTGGTGCTGGTGGTGCTGCTGGTGCTGCTGGAGGTGCTGCTGGTGCTGGTGCTGCTGGAGCTGCTGGAGGTGCTGCTACTACTGGAGGTGCTGCTGGTGCTGCTGGAGCTGCTGGAGGTGTTGCTGCTACTGGCGGTGCTGCTGGTGCTGCTGGAGGTACTGCTGGAGCTGCTGGAGCCGCTGGTCCTGGGGGTGCTCGTACTGGAGGTACTGGAGCTGCTGGGACTGGGCCTGCTGAGGGGGTTGTCGCTGGAGGTGCTGAGCGGCCGCGGCCGTACTACGTTCCGCTCCTTCAGCAGGTTCTTAGTCTCCCACCCTCTACTGGTCCTTCTCCTCCCCTACTGAGTCCACCGCCTGTCCAGTCGCAGTCACAGTTACAGCCAGCCTCTCCACTGCCTGGTCCTTCTCCTTACGCTGAGCCGACGAGGGGTCTTACGGAGCGTCGTGAGCCTGAGTCTCGTCCTCCGTCGCCTGAGTCTCGTCCAGAGTCGTCTGAGTCACGTCCAGAGTCACCTGTCCGTGCTGTCCGCGCTGGTCGTCGTGCTCCGCGTGAGCAACCTCCTCCTGTTCCTGGCACTCACTATATGACTCTGCGTCCTTCCAGTGCTCCACAGCATGTCCCTCTGCCGTCCCCTTCTGCGTCCTCTCTTCCTGCTCTTGCTGACCCGGAGTCTGACTCTCTTCGTGCTGCCAGTCCTACTGTCACGCGTCTCCTTGCCACTGTTGTCACTGACCCTTCCTTCGAGTCCTCTGCTGCGTCTGATCTAGTCGCTGAGCTTGTTGACTTTGCTGCCGCCTGTCGTCTAGACTACGCCGCTAGCCTTGTTGCTGAGTCTGAATCTGTCTGTCCTCCGTCCGTCGGGGGTGAGTGTGCTCTTGGCACGGACGTCCTTGAGGACAGACAGGAGGAGTTTGAGTGCTTTGCCGCTGCTTTGCCTCATCTCGTGTCCATGCTAGTTGCCCCTGAGGGAGACCCGGATGCACCAGACATCCCGACCCCACGCTCCTACGCAGAGGCGATGGAGGGTCTCTACTCCTCTCAGTGGCAGACAGCCATGGACGCAGAGATGGCTTCCTGGAAATCCACAGGCACCTACGTCGACGAGGTTCCCCCACCTGGGGCGAACATCGTCAGTGGCATGTGGATTTTCAGGGTGAAGCGGCCGCCGGGTTCTCCGCCTGTCTTCAAGGCGCGTTACGTTGCACGAGGCTTCAGTCAGCGAGAGGGAGTAGACTTCTTCCAGACCTTCTCCCCGACCCCGAAGATGACCACTCTTCGGGTTCTGCTGCACGTCGCCGCTCAGCGTGACTACGAGCTCCATTCTCTTGACTTCAGCACTGCGTTCCTACAGGGCAGCCTGCACGAGGAGATCTGGCTGCGCCGCCCACCTGGCTTCACTGGGTCGTTCCCTCCTGGTACCCAGTGGAGCCTCCGGCGGCCAGTCTACGGTCTCCGCCAGGCACCCCGTGAGTGGCACGACACACTGAGGACTACACTTGCGGCTCTTGGGTTTGCTCCTTCTACTGCTGACCCGTCGCTGTTTCTACGCACCGACACCACTCTGCCGCCGTTCTACGTTCTCGTGTACGTCGACGACTTGGTCTTTGCTACTGCTGACACTGAGGCACTCGCCCACGTGAAGTCGGAGCTGCAGAAGAGACACACGTGCACAGACCTGGGTGAGCTGACAAGCTATCTTGGCTTGCGGATCACCCGGGACAGAGCACAGCGCACCATCACCTTGACTCAGTCACACATGGTGCAGCAGGTCCTTCAGCGCTTCCGCTTCACGTACTCCTCGCCTCAGCCCACCCCTCTGCCTACCGGTCACTCGCTCTCAGCTCTGCCTTCGGATGAGTCCGTAGAGCCGAGTGGCCCGTATCCAGAGCTTGTGGGCTGCCTCATGTACCTGATGACCTGCACTAGACCTGACCTTGCATACCCTCTTAGCATCCTAGCACGCTATGTCGCTCCTGGCCGTCACCGGAAGGAGCACATGGATGCCGCTAAGAGGGTGTTGCGCTACTTGTGCAGTACGTCGGGCATGGGGCTTGTGCTTGGAGGACGGCGCGACGTTGTTCTCACTGGACACTCAGACGCTTCTTGGGCTGACGACCAGGCTACGCAGCGGTCGTCTCAGGGTTACACCTTCAGCCTTGGCTCTGGCTCTGTTTCCTGGCGTTCTACACGCTCTTCTTCTGTTCTCAGCTCCAGTTGTGAGGCTGAGATCTACGCCACAGCCATGGCGGCCCAGGAGCTACGCTGGCTCACCTACCTGCTGACCGACCTCGGAGAGCGGCCTCTTTCTCCTCCAGTGCTGTATGTCGACAACAAGGCAGCCATTGCCTTGTGTGAGGAGCACAGACTGGATCACAGAACGAAGCACATCGCTCTGCGCTACTTCCTAGCGCGAGAGCTGCAGCAGAGGGGTCAGCTTCGTCTCTCGTACGTGGCCACTCGGGCCAACACTGCTGATGTGTTCACCAAGGCGCTTCAGCCTTGTGACCATCAGCGTTTCTGTACTGTGCTAGGCCTTGTGCCTACTCTCCCTCACCTGCTCACTTCTTGACTCTGCTTGTACTGTGATCTCTCTATATATACCTGCATGCTTACACTTGCTAGGTTGTGATCACTGTACCTCTTGTTATATTATCAAACTGCATGTCAACTGGTCTTGTGACCACTTGCTTGTGCTCGGAATTTGTGTGGTATCCTTGAGATCCACCCTGAGCTTGTCTTGCTTTGCTTTGACTGGTCCTGTGACCCCTTGTTCTCTCCCACTTAGCCTATGGGGGTGTGTCAAACATTGTATGTGTTATATTTGTGTAGGCTATTGTGGGTTAGCTTCCAGGGGGTACACAACTCTAGGTTTGACATACTTGTACTCTCATTCTCCTTCTAGTCCACCATTCTCGTTCACTCTTAGTTTCTCACATGACCCTGGTGCACCTGATCCGTTGGTTCCACGTCGTTAGGCAAGGCTTCACTTCTTATGGCGGCGGGAGCAACAGTAGCAGCGGTGGTAGCAGCATCAGGAGCAAGAGCAGCAGAAGTAGTAGCAACAGAAGCAGTAGTGGTCGTCGCCACCTGTGGGTGGTCTATGTCTCCTAAGCCTTATTTCTCCTTCGCCTCGCCACTTGCCGCCTTTGCTTGTTGATGATCCTACGTTTCCTCCCCCGGACACACCTCCGGCTCGTTCTCCTCATCATTTACGTTTGTCTCCTCCCTTGCTTCCTTCCCGTCTCTGGCCTCCATTACCTAGTCCATTCATCCTTGTCTCTTGTTGCGGAGGGTGCTTGTTCCTTGTCTCCTATCCTAATCCCCACTCCCTACTTCTACGTTCTCTCTCTCCTCGTGTTCACCCTCCCTCTGTTCTCCCGTGACCTCCTATGCCGTCTCTCACTATTGCCTCACAACATCTTTCTAATTACTTCTGTACTGCTTGCCCCATCGTCTCCTATGTTCTCTCCTCTCTCGTCACTGACCCTACTGCCTCTTTGTTGTCTTTTGCCGCTGTCATTGACTTTGCCTCCACTCGCCGCCTTGACTACGCCACCCAATTGATTCCTCCTGCGTCACGTCCTTTGTCTGGTGGGGATAAATTTTCCCTTGGCTGTGACGTCGTAGAGGCAAGGAAGTTTGAGTTGGAGTTCGTTGTGGTCGTTGCTCCTCACCTCTCTACCATGTTGCAACGCTAAAATCGAGGTCCTAATGCTGGTGATATCCAGAATCCCCGCACCTATACTGAGGCAGTTTCAGGCCGGTGGGTCTCTTAGTGGATAGCAGTTATGAACTCAGAGATGGCATTTTATGTCGACGTAATTTCCCCTCCTGGGGCAAATGTAGATGATGTCATGTGGATCTTCAAGGTGCAGTGGCCACTTGGATCTTCGCCTGTCTTTAAGGCGCGTTACGGTGGTGAGAGGCTTCATTCAGCTTGAGGGAGTGGACTTCTTCCATATGTTCCTCCCCACCTTGAACATGACTACTATTTGAATTCTACTTCACGTCTTTGCACAACTTGACTACGAGTTGTACTCGCCGAACTTTTGCACTACCTTTCTTCAGGGTACTGTGCATGAGCAGATATGGCTGCGCTATCCCCCTGACTTCACTAGCTCTTTCTCGCCTGGGACCCAGTGGAGCCGAGATAACTTTTCTACGGTCTGCGCCGGGCACCTTGTGAGTGGCACGACACCCTGCATATAAGTCTTACTTCCCTTGGGTTCCACCTTTCTTCAGCCGATCTGTCAGTCCATTCCTTTATTCATCGTCATTTACGTCAATGGCTTGGTCTTTGCAACTGCAGACCCGGCCTAGTACAACAATGCAGGGTTTGGAAAAAGTGACGCGCAAAATGGCGAGCACTGTCAGTCAGTGACGGGCGAAGAATGGTTGCCTTTGGCAGGTGCTTAGTAAGGAATGTGTAAGGCAGTCATCCTCAAAACAGGTGTCCGGTAAGTTAAGGCATGTAGATCACGGAATCTCGGCTACTCAAATATTCCAGGAAGACAGTTGTCTCTTGATATATTCAGCTGGCGTGCGGTCCTTCCAGGGGATAAAGATTTTGATCCTGCGAGATCCCTAGGGGTGTCTTATCCTACGGCTGAGTATTCGATAATCAATTGGCTTCGACAATTGGGTCAGCTGCGAGGCTCATGGACGGTGGTTGATGTCGTGAAATCTCACTTGTTGTCGGGATGCATATGCTAGAAACTAAATTACTGGACTCGTTAGGGTATACAAGTAGGCCCCTAGATTCGTTTTGAGACACACTGATTGATCGGTATGCACCCTTCTAGGAACTCTGTGTGTCAGCATTGCCTCGAATTTTTAGTCTGAAAATCACAAAAATTTTAGGCTGAACTTTCAGCGTTACATGGAAATTTTAAGCTGATCATGCATTTTCATAAAAGCACTATCATAAAACATCTCACATATCTGAATCATAGTCTGAGTTAGGAGCTTCTACAGGAGCACACTCAACTACACCATCATCCTCTACAGGCTCCTTCCCAGCCCTTGGGGGCTCCCTGTGTCTTGGAGCAGGTGATGTGACAAGCTGGCACTACTTGTAGCTGCGCTAAATCTCTACAACTCCCGGCAAATCTAGCTCATAGTCCAGCAATGACATGCACAACAGATTACTGAGCCTACAGTCCTTAATACTACCCCTCTACCACGTTTTAACTGAGATTCTGTCAAAAGAAGCCTCTCTCATACTCATCAGTGCTGAGAGGCAGCACTGCAATCGCCACCCAGAGTCCTACGAGGTTGGGGTATGACTGCTGCCAATCGGGAGTCTTGAGGATGGCACTCAATCCCACATGGAACTTACACTCACTCTTAGGAGCTCTGGTCAGGACCGAGCACATAGTTCTCGACTCTTTCACGGCCCGCTTCTTGTCAATGCCAGCGAGGTAAGACAACAAATGAAGGGATTAGTGCATGACGGGATTTCAATGGTCGAACGAGCTAGCGATCACGAACTAACCTGGTAGGATCTCGTCCGAGTCATCAGCGTAAGACATAGTGGCTAGCGACAACAGCCACTCCTTGCACTGTGCCTCTCGTGCGTGCCTCTCCTAGTTCAGTGGCCACAAGTCCGAGATGAAGAGTCTCATACCAGAAAGAGAGTCAAGGTCACCAAGCTTTGACTGGAGGTTTTGGACGAGGAGCTCGGCCATGTCGGTGCAGAGTGCCACGCATGCCTCGTGATGCCCTGGTCCACGATAACGCTCGTTGCTGCGCTCGTGGAGGGTGAAGGTGAAGCGGTTTAGGCTGCCGTCAGACGACGCTCCTTCCGCCACCATTTCTGTCGCCCCCCTCCGGTCCATGCTTGTTAATGAGCTAGTAAAGCCGCTCGTTGCCCTCCCCCCTTCCCCCTCCCCCCTCCCCCCCCCCCCCCCCCCCCCCCCCCCCCCCCCGCCCCCCCCCCCGGAACTCGTTGCCGCAGTCGATGTACTGGCTCTCCAAGAGAGAGGTAGTGCATACAATCTGCGCATGCACCAAGGCATAGTCGTGCTGCCACACACAAGCCAAATAGTTAGTTAGACACGGGTAGATTTACTTCAGATGAACATATCACATGCTGAAACATCACTTACCTCCTGCTGCTGGAAAACCTTGGAGAGGACGTTGAGCAGCTCCAAAACGTCCGCGAGGAACCTGAGCATGAACTGAAATTGGTACGAGGTGATGAGCTCGTACATGGTCCTGTCCTTCCACTCTAACAGCATCACGACGATGGCAGGCAGGACTTCGACGAACAAAGCGACGGCAGCACCCCTCAAAAGCCATCGAATCTCGGTATCCCTTACACCTTGAGGTTCGTGGCCGTGAAGACCTCCTGGAGCTCCATGAAACGTTGATGCCACGGCCCAGAACGCCCCAGGTACTCGGCGACGGCGCAGGTCATGTCGTCAACCATGCCGAATGTTGGGATAGCCTCTGCTGCAACTTTCGCAGCCAATGCCTCTCTGCACATCATACAACACACAGGGTTAGATGTTTACGTAATAATACTAATAATAATAACTAAAAAAAAACAGGTAATAAGAATCATCACCAACGGGGTGTAAGATGAAGTGGATCGAGACCAGGTTGGGGATGAGCATATGAAGACGTGCAACTACTCCACTTTGGGGCCCCACTATCACCATTGCGCTGTTTGTGATCACACCCGAGATACGGCGGAGATCAATGCCCACTTTCCTGAGGTGGGATAGCAATAAGCTACACAGGGATGCAGTGTTAGCTTTCTCAACAGTTAGCAATGGGAGAAACTCAGTAACGTTTAGACTGTTACGCATAAAGGTGGCAAAAACAATCATGTGTTTGCCGCAATGCCTGTCGGTGCTCTCATCCAGCGTGATCCCAATGAAGAGGATCGCTAAGATATGCTGCAGATGCATTGTTTGAAGCCATGTTGCATTTGCTTGGGTAAGTTCTCCAAAGCCGTACCTGTATGAAAAAAAAGCACTGCAGTAAGCGAGAGACGTAGAGTGAATGTTAAGAGAGTAATTATGACCCAATATACGTACGCATTATGGTAAGTGCCGAACCCCTTCTTCGGAAAATCGGGTAGCTTCTTCTTCGCTAGGTAGCGCACAAGCCTTATCCATGAGTCTATAGGCTTGTTGCATTTGCTCATGAAGTACAGCGAGTCGACGAGAGACGAAACCTGCAGCAGCTCCTTGTCGTGGTGCGAGAGTATGACGGCTTATGCTTGCTTGGCTAGCTTGCCTTGCCTTTAATATGCTACTCTAGCTTAGGTTTTATTTGTCATGCATGCTTATGCTTGATTACGTAGGTTAGGTGCATTCTAATATCTTAGTATATCCATGGCACCGAACCAGGTTACTTGTACCGAACTCAAGCCTTTCGTTTCCCACCAAATTGCTTTCTACCGAGTTCAAGAAGGTTCTGTTCGGGATGCTTCGCGACCCTCAGAACATTCACATAACACCAGGGTTACATGCCTTGTGTCGAGACTATATGTAGCCTCTTGTTGTACCCAGGTGAATAAATCAATGCAATCTCACCTTTCTGAGAACGATCCTCGATCCTCACACTTGGAAATCGGAGCCGTTTACACGCGAAGTTTTTTCGGCCACTAAAACCCAGTCTTCAAAAACCGCGGGGGCGACGAACGTTAAACACCGATTTCGGGTACGTAAAACCGGTTCCATGTTTTTCACCCCCCCCTCGTTTTCGGTTTTGGACGCGCAATGTCAGGAATGGAGGTGCTCGCAACAATTTTGTCACCGAAGTTGCAACCCTTTGCATGGAGATGGACCAGACGTGGGCGGCATTTCAGCGGATTGAAGCGCTCCTCGCGAACTAGTCGGCAGCCGCCACAGCAGCAGCGAATGCAGTAGCGACGGCAGCAACGGCAGCGGCGACACTGACATTTCATGTAGCAGTGGCACCACCTTCGCCGAACCTCGAAGGAGCTCGCCCGAGGCTCCCCGAAGCGTTCGATCTGAGCACGAAGGGATCGGACGTTCGACGATTCGTGGTGACCCTCGAAATTTACTTCAAGGCCATTGGCTCTTTGACCCCGACAAATGACGCAGCCATGATTTGGCTCGCAGCAACACTGTTGCGAGGCCCAGTACTAGGATGAGTGTACTACAGCGACGTGGTCCGCGGAGAGGGAACGTGGGCGCAGTTTCAGGCAAATTTGATCGCACGCTTCGAAGTGATAAATTCGAGCTACATGGCGCGGCAACAAATTCATCGGCACAAACAGTACGGACGTGTAGCGCAATATACGCAGCAGATGGATCATTTGTTCAACAGAATCATATATCTGGCCGTAGGGGAAAAGGAGCAGGCGTACACCGAACGACTAAAAATGAAGATACGACGATAAGTCATTGCCACGAACTACAGTAGCTACTGCGACATGGTGCGTACAGCAGAACAGTACGACGCGTTGACGCGAGGTCAACCCGAAACATGACGCCACGTGCCGAACATATCTTTCGACATGGAGCGATCGGCACTCCCCACGTTTGCAAAACCGATGGACATCGACAGGAGAGAGACGAAGCCACGGCCGACAAAATGCGAATCTTGCGGAGCTTTCGTGTTACAAAATGAAGAAAGCACGCGCGGAAATGCTTGACGGCAACAGTGTAGCACCCCCCAAGTAAAAAAACGAGAATCGTTAGTAGTCGCGGATCGACCTGGCGATCGCGAAAATATCCGAAAAAAGGGAAAAGGGCGACGACGTCGCGACTTCGGAGCGAGCGAGAAAATGAGAAAACGATGGTGCAAATTTAAAACGTCACGACCGGCCGGCACCAGGGGAATTCGCCAAGAAAGGAGGCTCCGCTGCACCGACCGGGAAACTCCAGCCGAACACCCACGAAAGTAAGAATTCGTTCAAGTTATCCTAAAAATATAATTTAACTAAGAATATTACGTTTCGTGGTTTTCAAGCCTTTGAGAAATTCAGGGGAGAATTAGAGGCCAGTAGAAAGCCTACATAAATTATTCAGGTACCTGAGAAGTTGGGCGAAGTACTACGGAGCATAGAAAAGGGTCGTGCGTTTTTGCTGAGTTTATATTCTCTTCTCGCAGCACAGTGGCAAGGCTCCCCATTGCCCACAGGTGAAGCATACACAGCTGCAAAGGCTTAGAAGTTATACACGCGTCACAAAAATCCTCCTACCCCCCAAGTGTAGTTGGAAGTTAAGAGTGCTAAGTCAGATGTAGGAAATAGGGATGGTAATTTCCTTCATATACACTAATCCTATTGATGAGTAACTTTGGCCACTCAGTGCAACAAAAACCACTACTCGTCTAGGTGATATGCAAAGGGCGACGCCTCCAGGCACTGGTTGACAGTGGTGCGTCCCACTCGGTGTGCGGCCGCGGGATGTTGGAGAAAATTGATGAACATTCGGAGGAAATCCAGTTTAGGGCAACGATGGTGGACGGTACGAAACTTCCCATCCACGGCGAACCATCACTGCCACTGCATATAGGTGAGTTGATATGGAAGCCGGCGTTGCCGATCATGAATATCAACGGGTTAGATTTCATCTTGGGGCGAGATTTCCTGAAGCGGTTCAACCTCGAGGTTGACCTGGTCAACCGAAAGGCGAGCATCTATAACAACGGGATATGTGTGGACCTGCGAAGCTGGACGGATACAGGGGACATTCCTGATACGACACTTGCACGGTTCAAAGGGATGGTGAACGAGAGTAACACGTGTTACTTAGCACTGGTTATTGCAGCAGTAGAGGACGAGAAGCTGAACCCGGAGCTACCTGCAGCAATACAGGAGGTGTTGGGGCAGTACAAATACATCATGCCAGACGACCTGCCTGCAGGAGTACAACAAGCGCCAGACCACGAGCACGAGATCGTGGAGGAGCCAGGTGCGAAACCCGTCTCATGTGCACCATATCGTCTCAGTCCGAGTGAACTAACAGACATGAAGAAGCAGATAGAGGATCTACTGGACAGACAACTGATCCGCCCATCCCTACGGTGCACCAGTTCTCTTCACTCCAAAACTGGACGGAAGTTTATAGATGTGCATCGACTACCAAGCACTGAACAAACAGACAGTCAAGAACATCTTCTAGACCAACTGCGTGATGCAACGGTGTTTTCAAAGCTGGACCTACGGTCGGGCTAATGGCAGATCAAGGTGGCAGACAACTCGATCCACAAGACAGCGTTCCATACCGGATACAGCTCCTTCGAATAATTAGTGATGCCGTTCGGACTCTGCAACGCACTAGCAACGTTCCAGGCAGAGATGAATCACATCCTAGAACCCCTGCTGGACGAATGTGTGGTGGTGTACCTGGACAACATGCACATCTGCGGAAAGTCTTCGAGATCCTGTGGAAAAACAAATTCTACGTGAAGTTGTCGAAGAGCGACTTTGCCCTGAAGAAGGTGCAGTTTCTCGGGTACATGGTGAGTGTCGAGGGCGTACACGTGGACCCGCGGAAGATCGAAGCCGTCAAGAAGTGGAAAGTACCGGATAAGGTGAAGGATTTGCAGCAGTTTCTAGGCTTCCCCAACTATTGCAACAGGTTCGTGCCACAGTACGCTAAGGTAGCAGCACCACTGACGAACTTAATGAAAAAGGATACAACCTATGAATGGGAGACTCCTGAACAGCAAGCCATGGAGCACCTACAGACAGCACTTACTACAGCGCCTTTACTCATCCTATCGAATCCAGACAAGCGCTACGTGGTGGAAGCAGACACTAGTGACCAGGCAGTCGGAGCAGTACTGATGCAGGATCACGTACGCAGTTTGCAGCCCATTGCCTACCATAGTAAGAAGCTATACGGAGTAGGACTAAACTACCCAATCCATGACAAGGAAGCCTTAGCGATAGTCACAACCTTCAAGGCGTGGAGGAATTACCTAGAGGGAGCCAAGACCACGGTTTACACTGTCCACTGCAATCTCAAATACATGAAGTCACAATCTACCCTCTCACGATGACAGGTGCAGTGGGTAGACTTCCTGGAAACTCTCTTCCACTACGACATCGTCTTCAAGCCCGAATTACACAACAAAGCAGACGTGTTGAGCCGTGCCGGTGACATAGCCGGCATCCATCTCGACAGGATAAACCCTCTGCTCAAGGGTCTATTCAAACATGGGTATTAAGTTGATGCAGAAATTGATATAGCACAAAATCAGAAGTAGTTACAGAGGGAGAAAGACTTAGCTGTAAGGAAGGGTTCAGAAAAGATTTGGGTACCGAACTAAGCTCCACTCTGACAACTCGTACCGGAGGAGTTCCATGACGTGGCATATGCGGGACATTTTGGGAGCAAGGCTGTCACTACCAGGGCGTTCGCCCTGCTGGCCCTTGAATTCCAGGGCTAGGTTTCCCTTGAATCTTGAAATTGGTGGGTTGCAAAATTTCTGACCCTGATTCTTTACAGGGCTGATTTCGGGCTCGTTTCTGGTGTTCAAAGGGTAGACTTCGGCGAGCCCCTACACCACCCTTCCCCCCCAACCGACCTCTCCCCGCCCACCCCCCCCCCCCCGTTTTCCCTATCGACCTGGCCTACCATCCGCCATTTCCTGAACTGGTTGCATCCAACTTGGAACATATTCAATTCTTGGTTGGGGCGACCTCCAACCAACTCAACCTAGAACTTATCTGCCTCTGCCAATCAGATTCTCACGCCACATGAATGTTGCTCAAACCTGCAGGCATATTTAGTAGGCAGCCTACCTAAAAACAATGGGTTGGATGTCAAAACATATATATCTCTATTTGTATCTAGGCTATGTAGGGGCTAGCTTTAGGGGGTACACACCATTGCTCGACACTTTACTTCTCCCTCCCTTGTTGACCTAATCTCCATTCTCCATTGCCTAATAAGTTCAACATGGTATAGAGCAGGTGGTCCTTAAGGACCATTTTCTTTTTCAAGCTTACTGCCCCTTCCGCTGCCAGGCAGGGTTTAGGGACCCTAGTAGAGCCTCCGACGGCCAGTCTACGGTCTCCGCCAGGCGCCTCGGGAGTGGCACGACACACTGAGGACTACTCATGCGGCTCTTGGGTTTGCTCCTTCGACTGCAGACCCGTCGCTGTTTCTACGCACCGACCCTTCTCAGCCACCGTTCTACATCCTCGTGTACGCCGACGATTTCATTTTTGCTACTACTGACACAAAGGCACTGGCCCTTGTGAAGGCGGAACTGCAGAAGAGACACACTTGCACTGACCTGGGTGAGCTGCGCAGCTATCTTGGCTTGCAGATCACCCGGGACAGAGCAAGGCGCACCATCACTCTGACCCATTCACACATGGCGCAGCAGGTCCTGACGCGCTTCCGCTTTCAGTTCTCCTCACCACAGCCCACTCCTCTGCTTACGAGTCATTCGCTCTCAGCTCCACCTTCAGACAAATCCACAGAGCCGAGTGGTCCTTATCCAAAGCTTGTGGGTTGCCTCATGTACCTGATGACTTGTACTTGAACTGACCTCGCGTACCCTCTCAGCATCCTGACCCGTTTCATTGCTCCCGGTAGACATCGGAAGGAGGACTGGACAGCTGCACAGAGGGTACTCGTTACTTGTCCAGTACATCAGGCATGGGGCTTGTACTTGGAGGACGGGGTCCAGTTGTGCTCACTGGGCATTCAGACGCTTCTTGGGCGGACAACCAGGCAACTCAGCGGTCGTCACAGGGTTACACTTTCAGTCTCGGCACTGAATCTGTCTCCTGGAGGTCCACCCGCTCGTCTTCTGTTCTCAGCTATGGTTGTGATGATGAGATCTATGCGAGGGCCATGGCCGCATTGGAGTTATGCTGGCTGACCTACTTGCTGACCGACTTGGGTGAGCGGCCTCGTTCTCCTCCGGTCCTGTACGTCGACAACAAGGCCATGATTGCCTTGTGTCGCGAGTGGAGACTGGAGCATAAAACAAAGCACATAGCTCTGCGTTACTACCTCGCTCGCAAGCTGCAGCAGCGTGGTCAGCTCCGCCTTGCTTACGTGGCCTCACAGGCCAACATAGCTGATATCTTCACCAAGGCTCTAGGGTCTGGTGATCATCAGCATTTTTGCACTGCTGTGGGCCTTGTGCCTAGTCTGCCTCACTTGCTTACCTCTTGACTTTGCCTTGTACTGTGATCTATATAAATTTGCCTACATGCTTATCTTTGCTAGGTGGTGATCACTGTACTATGCATGTGCTATATATAACTCTGCATGTGAATTGGCCTTGTGGCAATTTGCTTGTGCTCGGACTGTGTGGTGACTTTGTGATCCACCGTGAGCTTTGTTTTCCTTCTTCTCTTGACTGGTCTTGTGACCATTGCTTGTTCTGGCTATCCCCCACTTCGCCTATGGGGGTGTGTCAAAACATATGTATCAATATTTGTATCTATGCTATGTAGGGGCTAGCCTTAGGGGGTACACAACATTGCACGACACTTTACTTGTACCTCCCTTGTTGGCTTAATCTTCATTCTCCATTGCCAATTAAGTTCAACATTGGACTGTTCTTAGTGATGACTGTGAAAATGCTAGAGAACCTGAAGAGTGGGTATGTGCATAAGATTTTCAATGCTGCCAAGGTTAGAGAGCCTGCTAAGCGTGTCTAGTGATATGAACCAGCTGTAGTTGTCATCTTTGTAGTGGAATCGAGGCTACGGAAATTTCCACCCTAACCGTGAAGCCTAAAGTGCTGGTTTCGGCCCTAGCTCTGAAAACAATCAGGGTCGTACAAGCTGCGCCCCCAGATTTGTCCGGGTACCCCAAAACCAAATGACAGCCCTGTGTTGGAGTAACAAGACGTTAGCAGGGATAGCAAAATATTACTACTGGCCACAGATGGCAGCGGACGTGCAGCAGTTTGTCACCTCATGCGACACGTGCCAACGGATGAAGAGTAATAACCCGAAAAATGCAGGGCTAATTCAGCCTCAACCCGTACCGGAGCAGCCATGGCAAGTCGTTAGCCTTGACTTCATCACTAGGCTTTGTTCGACCTCACGAGGGCATGATGCTATACTCGTCGTGATCGATAAGTTCTCTAAAACGGGACATGTCATCCCGACCAATGCCACGGCTACAGCTGAAGCAACAGCTCGCCTCTTCTTTGACCGCATCATCATCATCCACGGCATCCCCGCTACACTCATCTCGGACAGAGACCCAGAATTCACAAGTAAGTTCTGGAGAGAACTCATGGGTTTATTGGGGACAAAGCTTGCGATGTCTTCAACTACCACCTCCAGACTGACGGACAGACTGGGCGACTCAATCAGGTGGTTGAACAGTTACGTCAGCCACCAGGATTCACAGTTATCGACACTGGCAACTTGAACCTGTCTCACCTACCATCCAAGCTTCGGCCTTGCTTCTGTGGTCTCTTTCACATTGAGGCACGGGTAACACCAGTTACATTCCGCTTGCGCTTACCTGTCAAACATTGTATGTGTTATATTTGTGTAGGCTATTGTGGGTTAGCTTCTAGGGGGTACACAACTCTAGGTTTGACATACTTGTACTCTCATTCTCCTCCTAGTCCATCATTCTCGTTCACTCTTAGTTTCTCACGTGGTATTACGAGCCTAGGTCGTTACCTAGGACCGAACGATGGGCCCACCGTTTTCGCCTAGTCGCGCCCTCGCGCGCCTCGCCTAGTCGCGCCCTCGAGCGCCCTCCTCTCTCTCACTTTCGCGCGCCCTAGCGTGCCTCTCGCGATCGGCCCCGCCTAGCCCGCACGCCCTAGCGTGCCTCGTGCGATCGGCCCCGCCTAGCCCCGCTCGCCCTTGCGAGCCTCTTACGGACCGGCCCCGCCCCTTAGCGCGCGCCCTTACGTGCCCCGTGCGACCGGCCCACACCCACCCGCGCGCCCTTGCGTGCCCTCGCGTACCGGCCCCGCCCAGCTAGACCGCCCTCGCGTACCTAGTGCGACCCGGCCCCGCCCCACCAGCCCGCCCTTGCGTGCCCCGTGCGACCAAGCCCCGCCCTAGCTAGCTCGCCACCCCGGGGACCCGTGCGCCCGTCCCCGTCGACCCATGCGTCGCCCTGCGGACCCCTCCTCCCCGCACACCTGAGTTTGCTTACCGCACACCCGAGTTCGCTTCCCGCACACTTGTGCACGATTCGCGCACACCTGAGCTCGCTTACCCCACCTCGAGTAGCCGCTCCCTAGCTGAGCCGAGCCGCCCCACCGAACCGCGCCGCCCTATCGAGCCGCGCCTCCTACCGAGCCGCGCCCCTGATTCTGTCACTGCTACTGTCACTACTGCTGTTTCTGCTACTACTACTGCTGCTCCTCCTACTGTCACTATGGCTAGCCCTCCTGTGCTAGCTTTCGATGCTGAGGGCCGCCCAGTGAAGTTTGACACCTGGATCGATGACCTGCACCTATTCCTACAGCTCACTGCCAAGGAAGACATCTCACTGTACGATCACGCCTTAGGCCATGCTACTGCCCCTTCTGCTACTGCTGACAGCACTACCCGCTCACAGTGGCAGACTCGTGACGCCCACGCTCGCTTTGCTATTCGCAACTCCTTGCCGATAGATGAGCGCGAGCACTTTGGCCAGCACAAGACTGCACAGGCACTGTACACTGCTGTCGTTGCCCGCTACTCCTCACCTGCCTCTGCCGCACTAGGCCGTCTCTCACTCCCCTACCTGTTCCCCGACCTGTCCTCTTTCTCCACAGTCGTTGACCTCATCACGCACCTCCGCACTAGTGAGGCCCGCTTCTGTGCCGCTATGCCCGATGAGTTTCTTGCCAAGAACCCCCCCCCGCTCTGGCTCACTCTCTACCATCTAGTCACCCGCCTCCCTGACACTCTGCGTGCAGTCAGGGACCACTTCCTAGCTCGCTGCCCCACAGAGCTCACCATTGCCATCCTCGAGAAGGAACTACTTGCAACTGAGGCTAGCATAGTCGCTGTAGGTGCCTCTCGTGGCGACCCCCGCACCCCTTTCTTTGAGGGGTGTTCCCCTTCCCCCCTTCTCCCCTCTGTAGCCTCTGCTGCTGCTGTCGACCTCCTTGGTGCTGAGAAGGTCGGGACTGTGTCCGCTCCGAGCTGGCGCCGCAGCGGCAAAGGCAAATGGGGCAAGGGAGGCGGAGGTGACGGCGGGGGAGGCGGTGGTGGGGGCGGTGGCGGCGGTGGGGGTGGTGGCGGGGCTGGAGGGACTAGTGGCAGCGGTGGGGGTGGTGGCGGCAGCGGCGGGGGAGGTGGCAGGGGCGGGGGCGGAGGTGGTGGCGGCGGTGGACGCGGAGGCGGCAGGGGCGGTGGTGGACGGGGGTGGCAGCGGCGGAGGTGGTGGTCGTGGAGGCGCCGGCAGTGGCCAGAGCCAGCAGCAAACTCTGTCGCCCCAGGAGCTTCGTGAGTGGTACTCTCAGCACGGGGGGGGGGGGGGTGGACTTAGCTGCACGTACGTCATCCGCACAGGTGACCGCACTGGTCAGACGTGTGGGAGGGCGCACCCCACGCAGCGCTGCTTCTCCCGCCTCGACGACGCCTGGCGCACTCAGTTCCCTGGTGCCACTGAGCTGCCCCGCTGGGCCGATCTGATGAGGAAGAACATTGATATCTATGCTCTTGACTTTGATGCTATTCTCACTGCCATGTATGTCTTGTCTACTAGTGGAGAGGGTGATCAGTACCTGTGTGTTCCGCCCGACCCGGGCATTCGACCCAGTGGAGCTGCCACTCTAGGTGCTAGTGTGTCTGGTGCCCTAGTTGCTGGTGAGGCTGCCGCTCTAGGTACTTACGTGTCTGCTGCCCCAGGTGCTGGTGAGGCTGCTGCTCTAGGTGCTCGTGAGTCTGCGCCCCCTGGTACTGGGTCTACTGAGGCACTGCACACCTTCACTCTGGACTCAGGTGCTTCTCGCTGTTTCTTTCGTGACCGCACTGCCCTTGAGCAGCTTGCTCGGCCAGTTGCAGTCTCCCTCGCTGACCCCTCTGGGGGTCCGGTCGTTGCGACCTCCTCCACTGTCCTCCCTTGTCCTGCGGTTCCGTCGGGCACACTGTCAGGTCTCTACCTCCCCTCGTTCTCTACGAACTTGGTGGCGGGTAGTGCGCTCCAGGACGGGGGTGTCCACCAGTTTACCCCTGCCTACGAGCGCGTGACACACTGCATGTGCGCTCGGACGGGCCGCCACCTGGCTACCTTCACTCGGCAGCCGGGGTCGGACCTGTACACACTGACCACTAAGTCCCCTCAGGTAGCTGCGTCTGCGTCTGCGTCAGGTCAGCTGTCTGCCCCCTGCTCGTGTCGCTCCCTGGCACACGAGACTGTCCTCTGGCACCACCGCCTTGGTCACCCGTCAGTGCAACGCCTTCGTGCCATGCACAAACGGTACCTTGTCTCTGGTCTTCCCAGGGTTCTCCCTCCACTCCCACCGTCGCCTGCTCCTCCCTGCCTTCCCTGTGTCGAGGGGCGGCAGCGCGCTGCTCCTCACTCCTCCTCGTTCCCTCCCACAGAGGCTCCACTGCAGACTCTCCGCCTGGACGTGTGGGGCCCAGCCCGCGTCCGTGGACAGGGTCAGGAGAGGTACTTCCTGATCGTTGTTGACGACTACTCACGCTACACCACGGTCTTCCCCTTGCGCACCAAGGGTGAGGTCCCTGATGTTTTGATCCCTTGGATCCGTGCTACTCGTCTCCAGCTCAGTGAGCGGTTCCAATCGGACTTTCCTGTCCTGCTTCTGCACTCTGACAGAGGTGGTGAGTTCTCCTCCGACCTCTTGGCAGCCTACTGTACGGAGCACGGCATCCGCCAGACGTTCATGCTTTCGGCCTCCCCACAGCAGAATGGGGTTGCTGAGCGCCGCATTGGTTTGGTCATGGAGGTCGCTCGTACCTCCTTGATCCATGCGGCTGCCCCCCACTTTCTGTGGCCGTTTGCGGTCCGATACGCTGCGCATCAGCTCAACCTCTGGCCCCGTGTCTCCCTGCCGGAGACTTCTCCGACACTGCGTTGGACGGGAGAGGTTGGCGATGCGTCGCGTTTTCGGGTCTGGGGTTCTCGAGCTTTTGTTCGCGATACGTCCGCGGACAAGCTCTCCTCCCGCGCTGTTCCTTGTGTCTTCCTTGGCTTTGTCCCGGACGCGTCTGGTTGGCAGTTTTACCACGCCACCTCGCGCCGTGTCCTGCCCTCTCAGGACGTCACTTTTGACGAGTCCGTGCCCTACTACCGCCTCTTCCCCTACCGCACTGCCCCACTCCCCCCACCGCCTCTCTTCCTCGCGCCAGGTGCTGCTGTGGTAGACCCCCTCCCCCCTCAGGGTGCCGCTCCCTCAGGTGTGTCCCAGGTAGACCTGGTTGAGCCTGTCGAGGTAGCTGTCGACTCTCGTCCTGCTAGGGGTGCTGAGCCTGAGCGAGCGGAGCCTGGGGGTGCGGAGCCTGGGGTTGCGGAGTCTGGGGGTGCTGAGCCTGGGGGTGCGGAGCCTGCGGGTGCTGAGTCTGGGGGTGCTGAGCCTGGGAGTGCTACGTTTGAGGGTACTGGGACTGAGCATGCTTCACCTGGAGGAGCTCTCTCCTCACAGCAGCTACGAGAGTGGTACTTACAGTACTGCAGCCTCAGGAAGGGTGCCTCTGGAGCTAGGAGTGCTGCTGGAGCTGGTGCTAGTGCTTCCCCTCCTAGGCGGGAGCTGCCCTCTCCCCAGCGGCTCCGAGAGTGGTACGCTCGGCGCTGCAGTCTCCGGAGTGGCGCTCCTAGTGTCGCGGACCCTGGTGCTGGAGGTGCTGCTACTGCTGGCGGTGCTGCTGGTGCTGCTGGTGCTGCTGGAGGTGCTGCTGGTGCTGGTGCTGCTGGAGCTGCTGGAGGTGCTGCTGCTACTGGCGGTGCTGCTGGCGCTGCTGGAGGTGCTGCTGGAGCTGCTGGAGCCGCTGGTCCTGGGGGTGCTCGTACTGGAGGTACTGGAGCTGCTGGGACTGGGCCTGCTGAGGGGGTTGTCGCTCGAGGTGCTGAGCGGCCGCGGCCGTACTACGTTCCGCTCCTTCAGCAGGTTCTTAGTCTCCCACCCTCTACTGGTCCTTCTCCTCCCCTACTGAGTCCACCGCCTGTCCAGTCGCAGTCACAGTTACAGCCAGCCTCTCCACTGCCTGGTCCTTCTCCTTACGCTGAGCCGACGGAGGGTCTTACGGAGCGTCGTGAGCCTGAGTCTCGTCCTCCGTCGCCTGAGTCTCGTCCAGAGTCGTCTGAGTCGCGTCCAGAGTCACCTGTCCGTGCTGTCCGCGCTGGTCGTCGTGCTCCGCGTGAGCGACCTCCTCCTGTTCCTGGCACTCACTATATGACTCTGCGTCCTTCCACTGCTCCACAGCGTGTCCCTCTGACGTCCCCTCCTGCGTCCTCTCTTCCTGCTCTTGCTGACCCGGAGTCTGACTCTCTTTGTGCTGCCAGTCCTACTGTCACGCGTCTCCTTGCCACTGTTGTCACTGACCCTTCCTTCGAGTCCTCTGCTGCGTCTGCTCTAGTCGCTGAGCTTGTTGACTTTGCTGCCGCCTGTCGTCTAGACTACGCCGCTAGCCTTGTTGCTGAGTCTGAGTCTGTCTGTCCTCCGTCCGTCGGGGGTGAGTGTGCTCTTGGCACGGACGTCCTTGAGGACAGACAGGAGGAGTTTGAGTGCTTTGCCGCTGCTTTGCCTCATCTCGTGTCCATGCTAGTTGCCCCTGAGGGAGACCCGGATGCACCAGACATCCCGACCCCACGCTCCTACGCAGAGGCGATGGAGGGTCTCTACTCCTCTCAGTGGCAGACAGCCATGGACGCAGAGATGGCTTCCTGGAAATCCACAGGCACCTACGTCGACGAGGTTCCCCCACCTGGGGCGAACATCGTCAGTGGCATGTGGATTTTCAGGGTGAAGCGGCCGCCGGGTTCTCCGCCTGTCTTCAAGGCGCGTTACGTTGCACGAGGCTTCAGTCAGCGAGAGGGAGTAGACTTCTTCCAGACCTTCTCCCCGACCCCGAAGATGACCACTCTTCGGGTTCTGCTGCACGTCGCCGCTCAGCGTGACTACGAGCTCCACTCTCTTGACTTCAGCACTGCGTTCCTACAGGGCAGCCTGCACGAGGAGATCTGGCTGCGCCGCCCACCTGGCTTCACTGGGTCGTTCCCTCCTGGTACCCAGTGGAGCCTCCGGCGGCCAGTCTACGGTCTCCGCCAGGCACCCCGTGAGTGGCACGACACACTGAGGACTACACTTGCGGCTCTTGGGTTTGCTCCTTCTACTGCTGACCCGTCGCTGTTTCTACGCACCGACACCACTCTGCCGCCGTTCTACGTTCTCGTGTACGTCGACGACTTGGTCTTTGCTACTGCTGACACTGAGGCACTCGCCCACGTGAAGTCGGAGCTGCAGAAGAGACACACGTGCACAGACCTGGGTGAGCTGACAAGCTATCTTGGCTTGCGGATCACCCGGGATAGAGCACAGCGCACCATCACCTTGACTCAGTCACACATGGTGCAGCAGGTCCTTCAGCGCTTCCGCTTCACGTACTCCTCGCCTCAGCCCACCCCTCTGCCTACCGGTCACTCGCTCTCAGCTCTGCCTTCGGATGAGTCCGTAGAGCCGAGTGGCCCGTATCCAGAGCTTGTGGGCTGCCTCATGTACCTGATGACCTGCACTAGACCTGACCTTGCATACCCTCTTAGCATCCTAGCACGCTATGTCGCTCCTGGCCGTCACCGGAAGGAGCACATGGATGCCGCTAAGAGGGTGTTGCGCTACTTGTGCAGTACGTCGGGCATGGGGCTTGTGCTTGGAGGACGGCGCGACGTTGTTCTCACTGGACACTCAGACGCTTCTTGGGCTGACGACCAGGCTACGCAGCGGTCGTCTCAGGGTTACACCTTCAGCCTTGGCTCTGGCTCTGTTTCCTGGCGTTCTACACGCTCTTCTTCTGTTCTCAGCTCCAGTTGTGAGGCTGAGATCTACGCCACAGCCATGGCGGCCCAGGAGCTACGCTGGCTCACCTACCTGCTGACCGACCTCGGAGAGCGGCCTCTTTCTCCTCCAGTGCTATACGTCGACAACAAGGCAGCCATTGCCTTGTATGAGGAGCACAGACTGGAGCACAGAACGAAGCATATCGCTCTGCGCTACTTCCTAGCGCGAGAGCTGCAGCAGAGGGGTCAGCTTCGTCTCTCGTACGTGGCCACTCGGGCCAACACTGCTGATGTGTTCACCAAGGCGCTTCAGCCTTGTGACCATCAGCGTTTCTGTACTGTGCTAGGCCTTGTGCCTACTCTCCCTCACCTGCTCACTTCTTGACTCTGCTTGTACTGTGATCTCTCTATATATACCTGCATGCTTACACTTGCTAGGTTGTGATCACTGTACCTCTTGTTATATTATCAAACTGCATGTGAACTGGTCCTGTGACCCCTTGTTCTCTCCCACTTAGCCTATGGGGGTGTGTCAAACATTGTATGTGTTATATTTGTGTAGGCTATTGTGGGTTAGCTTCTAGGGGGTACACAACTCTAGGTTTGACATACTTGTACTCTCATTCTCCTCCTAGTCCATCATTCTCGTTCGCTCTTAGTTTCTCACATTACCTACTATGTGGAAGCTTTAGCTACTGAATCCCTACAAGGACCCCAACCAACAGTTCTAGGGACAGCAGCTACCGCCACCACCACTTGTTCTCGTACAGGATGAACCAGAGTACGAGGTGGAATGCGTTCTCACTCATCGGTGCCGCAGCGGCAAGACCCTCAAGTTCCTAATATGTTAGAAGGGATATGAACCCTCGGAGGACAGTTGGGTTGCAGAAGCTGGTATGGGCAATGCACGTCGTGCTCTCAAGGATTATCTTGTCAAGCAGGGTGTTTCTCACGCCACCCAGCTTTGAGGGGGGGGCGTGTGAGAGTACGACGGCTTATGATTGCGTGGCTAGCTTGCCTTGCCTTTATTATGCTATTCTAGCTTAGGTTTTATTTATCATGCATGTTTAAACTTGATTACCTAGGTTAGGTGCATTCCTATATCTTATTATAGTAGCACCGAACCAGGTTACGTGTACCAAACTCAAGCCTTCCGGTTCCTACCGAATTGCTTTCTACCGAGTTCGGGAGAGTTCTGTTCGGGATGCTTCGCGACCCTCTGAACATCCGCGTAACACCTGGGTTGCCTGCCTTGTGACAAGACTATATATAGCCTCGCATTGTACCCAGGTGAATCAATCAATTCAATCTCCTTTTTTGAGCTCGATCCTCGATCCTCACATTTGCGCTTTCGGGTGTAGATTGATGCACTGTGGTCCTGCCACTTTCTGCAACACGTCCTCCTGCCTTTGCAAAGCTGACTGGTACTTCACTGTCCCTTCATATTGTCAAACTGTTTTTTTGTTGTGTAGGCTGTAGTGGGGTACTCAACAAAGAGTACAACCCTTTTAGGGTTCCTATATGTATCCCACCTGCCTGCTAGTGCAAACCCTCTCTTCTGTTCTTATCTTTCCTGCACAGTGATTCTGACATGCGATTAGAGCAGGTCGACCCTCCTTGGTCGATCCTGTGGATGGGCCCACCCTACTGCTTCCGCTGCTATTCTGTTGGTCGCGCGCCCCGGGCGCACGACATTTTTCAGCCCGTCGCGCGCCCCGTGGTGCGCGGCGGTTTTCTGCCCCCCGCGCGCCCCGGGGCGCGCGGCGGTTTTCTGCTCAGCGCGCCGTCCCCGTGGGACCCGCGCGCCGCTCCCGTGGACCCGCGCGCCGGCCCCGTGCACCCGTCGCGTCGCCCCCGTGGACCCGCGCGTCGCCCCCGTGGACCCGTGCGCCGCCCCTGTGCACCCGTCTCGCCGCCCCGTGGGACCCGCGCGTCGCCCCCGCGCCCCCGTGGACCCGCGCGTCGCCCCCATGGACCCGCGTGCCGCCCCTGTGGGACCCGCGCGCCTCGGGGAGGGCGGCGGTTTTCAGCCAGCGAGCTGCCCCTGCAGCCCGCGAACTGCCCCTGCAGCCTGTGCGCTGCCCCTGCAGCCCGTGCGCCACCTCTACAGCCCGCGCGCCTGCCCCTGCAGTCGCGGGGCAGCTCCTACCCCGCTCCCCCGCCCCCCCTGCTTCTCCTTCATCTCCCTGCTGCGCGTGCAGCCCTGGGGGGGAGGGTATGGGGGTGGCGGGTGTGAGTGGTCGGCTGCTCCTCCTCCTTCTTTCTCTCCCACTGCTGCAGCTGCCGCTGAGGGGGGGGGTGGTGTGGGAGTTGAGGGAGTGGTGCTAGGGATGCAGAGGGGGATGTGACAAGGGGGTTTGGGGCAATGGGGAGAGGTTGAACGGAGGTAGCCGTCGTGAAGTCCGCAGCTCTAGTCGCCCATGAGACCGTTGCATCAGAGGCCCGTGGGTCAGTTGCTCTTGCCGGCGAGCGAGCCAGTTACTCCGGTTACCCGTTGCTCCGGTCCCCAGAGGGTCAGTTGCTCTTGCCGGCGAGCAGAGCCACAGTTACGCCGTTTGCGACCAGTGCCAGCAGCTTCAGCGGCCGCCCACCTCGTCTCCTCTCCAGTTTCCTCCTCCTCCTCACTTGCCCTCTGCTTCTGCCATCAGTCTTTGCCTATGAACTGATTCTGTGACTGCTTGTTCTGTTGGCTATACCCCACTTTGCCTATGGGGGTGTGTCATACTGTTATTTGTTGTGTACGCTGTAGTGGGGTACTCAACAGAGAGTACAACCCTTCAAGGGTTCCTATATGTATCCCACCTGCCTGCTAGTGGAAACCCTCTCTTCTGTTCTTATCATTCCTGCATAGTGATTCTGACACATGTTTCTTGAAGGCTTGCGTCTGCACGTCGGTAGCGCGTTCTCCACGCTGTCCACATCTGCCTGTCAATCCAGCAAACTCCAAGCAAAAGCAGTTGCACCAGAAGAAGTTTTAGTTAGAATCAGCCAAGTGTACCGGTAATCTGGTACACCACTTCAACTCAAACTTCTCGGGAGTGGGCTTGGAGCTGTCCTGCATGGGAGATTCGTCGCTCGATGGAGCTTGAACAGTCGAGGGAGGAGGTGGAGTTGCCCACGCACTGGTAGAGTGGCGGTATCGCAAATTCGTTGGTGGCGCGGGACGGGATGGTGTTTCGACGGACGCATGATGGACCACTGTCGGTGGCGCATCTGTCACTGGTTCAGTGGTGGCCTCGGGCAAAGGTTCTGAGTGCGTGGAATCCGGAGCGTGACTCGAGCTGGGTTGCGACGGTGGGGCTGGCGGTGCACGAGGCTTCTCTAAGGCCGATCTAAGAAAATCTAGGCCTATCATCATGTTGTGTACATGGCGACGATCCTCGTCGTCGTCGACGATCGTCGTCATCCTCATCGTCGTCGGGCCCTTCAGCGGGAGAGTCAATGGCTGCCATTAAGTCTGCCGAGCGGTGATTTTGCGAGGACATGAGAAGGAGCCTGAAACAAGAGTTCAGGCAGTAGTAGTTTCAGGCGAGGGCATTGAACTGAAGCGAGAGAGGCAGGCCACTGAGGGACTGGCCAGAACAGTGGCGATGAGGAAGCGAAGAGGTCCTCGTATTAGGACCTCTCATCTCCCTGGTGGTCCCTGTATGCACGTCACCTGGTCGTGGATGTAGGGACGGTGGAGTGGGGTGGATGGTTGTGGTGTCCTGCGAGGAGCAGCGCGCTGCTAGCTATGCATTGGCAAGGAATCTTGCCAACGCTGCCTGCTGCACAGCCCCGATTGGTTGGAACTGCAGCCGATTGGCTGATAGTGTTAAATAAAAAAGTCTGATCTAACGCTGAATCAGCGTAAAAAGGCAGATATATAGGGCCCTGGAACCAAGCCTCCAAGTTAGCACTGTAGGGTCCCTTATCCCAGCACACACCCTTCCCTGTCCACCTCCCACCGGTCGTTCTGCACCAGGGCCCAAAATTGGTTTAGGCCTACCCTTACAAATCAGGGTTCCAGCCCCTCCTTAGCCCGACCCCTAGGGTAATTTTTTTCGTACCCTGTTTGCAGCAGGGTAAATCAACCTATAGCCTGATTTGAGCAGGGTAGCTTTAGGCTAAGCCTGTTTCGGCTATTATTTTGTGAGCTAAGTTTTCTATACTAACATAATAAAGTAGCACTCACAACAGGGTCTGACAGGGCGAATCTCGTGTAAGGGCGAATCTGCTCTTGTGTCAGGGTAATTCCGCTGTGATTGGGCAAATTTTCTGCTCTCTGACAGCGCAAAACTGTTATTGAGCGAATTTGCTGTGCTCTGACAGCACGAAACTACCGTGCCAGGGCGAATTTGCTGTCAGGGCTTTTTGGAAATGTCTGTTTGTGTGAGTGTGGTACAGTTCGTCACCACGCGGAATATGGCCTGATCCGCGGTGAAGAAGTTTCGGTATCAGGGTAGTCTACACCCTACCCTGACACCGTCAGGCTAACCGTAAATCCAATCAGTGTAAAAAAAAAACATGCTCTTTTTGCAGAAGGGTAACTATCGTGCAATCCTGATTTTGGCAGGGTAATCCTGAAAAAGCGGCCGGCCCCCAGGGTAATCAGGGCGTTTTACCCTGATATTTTGGGCCCTGCACCACACCACACCACACCCCACCACACCCCACCATACCCCACAACACTGCGCCCAACTCCTCTGCCTAGCTCACTTGCCCTTGGCCTGACTCTCCCCCTCCTGAGCCATGGAACCATGCCTTGCCCCGCCACAGCCTCGCCAGCACCACCTGCGTCCCACCTGACCCTCGCATCTTGGCGGCGGCAGCAATCCTGCCGTGCCACTCTCACGTGCTCCTGGCCCGGCCCTCAGCTCCTTGGACCGGCGCCCCGTCCCCCCCACAGCCTTGCCAGCAGCGCCCTTCACCCCAGCGGAGCCTCGCATCTTGGCGGCAGGCAGCAGCGACCAAAGCTACCGTCCGCCCAACGCCTTGCCACTGCCCGTCATTCCCCCGCCACCCTTCCCCGTAGCCCCTGCCCCGCTCACTTGCCCTTGGCCTGACTCTCAGCCCCCTTAGACCTGTGCCCTGCCCCGCCCACAGCCTTGGCAGCAGCGCCCCTTATTCCAGCAGACCCGCGCATCTTGGCAGCAGCAGCGATCCTGGCGTGCCACTTGGCCGTGTCCACCTCCCACCGCTCGTTGCGCCACACCAGGGGGGGCAGCCCGCCCTCCCCCGACTGGTAGTCGTACGTCACTGCATGCGCTGCCTCGGGACTTGTGTCTCGCGGGCCGGCTGAGGGAAGGGGAGGGGGGGAAATGGAAAGGAATGAGAGCGCCAAAGGCTGCAAGCTCGCCCTCCCCTGACTGGTAGTCGTACGTCACTGCGTGCGCCGCCTCGGGGCTTGTGTCTCGCGGGCCAGCTGAGAGGATTGGAGAGTGGCAGACGAAAATAAGGGGGGAGATGGGGGATGAGGAGAGCATTGCAGCCCGCCCGCCCTCCCCTGACTGGTAGTCATACATCACTGCATGTCCCGCCTCGGGACTTGTGTCCCAGGGACAGGCTGAGAGGGTTGGAGAATGGGGGAGGGGGAAGTAGGGGGAAAGAGGGCGGGCAGGGGAGGAATGAGGAGGGTATGGGCAGGGCAGCCCGCCCTCCCCTGACTGGTAGTCGTTCGTCACTGCATGTGCCGCCTCGGCACTGGTGTGGTGTCCCGCAGGCCCGCTGAGTGATGGGGAGGGAAGAGAGCGGGAGAGAGAAGGGGGCGTAGGGGGGAGGGAAGGAGTGGATAAGGAGGAAGAGTAAGGAGAGTGAGGAGAGGGTGAGTGGAGGAGGTACAAGCATGGAAGCTCACGGGTGTGGCTGTCGCAGGAAGGAACTGGGTTGCCCAGCCAGGAGAGGCTAGCAACTCGTTCCTCCCACTGGTGGGCAAGGACAGTGCGACGACTGGAAGACCAAGGCCCAGCGCGAACGGAGGCAGGAAAGCAGGGAGGCAGGGAGCAGGCGAGTGGACGCAGCAGCAGTGGTGGAGGGAGATGAGAGAAGTGCGGGTCACCTTGGGTGGGGAGCAGTACAGAGTGACCAGCACAGGCGGCACGAGCGGTAGCGAGTGTGGGTGGGGGTAGGAGAGAGGCACGTGGGTCACCTTCGGTGGGGAGCGGTGTGCGGCGGTTCTTGAGGATTTCAGGCCGCGGGATGACGGCCCCTGAGGCACTCCTGCCCGCCGCCACCCTCACCTTGGCGCCCTCCTCCGTGTAGCGGATCGCCACCCCGGCACGGCGCACTGGGGGGGGCATGAAGGGATGGTTGAGGCGAGAGAGGCGGAGAAGAGAGTGAGGAGAGGAAACAACGGATGGGGACGAATGCCTCAACGTCAGCAGCCTGCCGCCACCCTCACCTGCGCTCCCTCCTGCGTGTAGCGCAATGCCACCCGGCATGGTGCTCTGCGGTGGGGCATACATGGGGGGGTTGAGAGAGGGTAGTGGGAGGGAAGAGTAGGGGAAGAGAGAGGGAACGCCACGGGGCATGGTGCACTGTGGGGGCATGGTGCACTGTGGGGGCATGGTGCACTGTGGGGGCATGGTGCACTGTGGGGGCATGGTGCACTGTGGGGGCATGGTGCACTGTGGGGGCATGGTGCACTGTGGGGGCATGGTGCACTGTGGGGGCATGGTGCACTGTGGGGGCATGGTGCACTGTGGGGGCATGGTGCACTGTGGGGGCATGGTTGCACTGTGGGGGCATGGTGCACTGTGGGGGTCCAGCAGTGAGAGGTTGGAGAGGTGGTATGGGCGGCGTGATGGCAATCATGCCATTCCAAGACTCATTTGTGCACACAGTGATGCACGCACGTGGGTGTGTAGAGAGCAGTGCAGCCACATACCCAGTCTCAGGGTCGAGCAGCGAGAGGTTGGAGAGGTGGTATGGGCGCCTCCACTGTGATCACTCCCCCGGGCGAGTCCGCTGCCTTCTTCACATGCTTCTTCGCCTGTTACGAAATGCAAGGCAGGGCATGGCATGGCATGGCAAGGTCGAACGGGGAAGTGGGAAGCAGATGTGGGGGCCAAACGCATTGGGGAGAGAGGGTGATGAGCGTTGAGAGAAGTGGTGAATGCGTGCCTCCACTAGAATCACTCCGCCTCGTGGGTCCCCTCACTTGTTCCAGTGCTCTCCCCCTGGTGAGGGGACCAGAGCAGGGGAGCAGGGCGGTGAGATTCGTGCTTCTTGGGCTGCCGGGTGGGGGAAGGAGGAGTAGTAGAGAGTGAGGTGAGCGGCAGATGAAGTTGGTGCTGGCTTCTGTTCACCAAGTGGCCAATGTGGAAACACCCCTCAAGGAAAGAAGCGGGATGCGCACGAGCCCACAGACGAGGAGGAGGGCGGGTAGGGGAGAGAGGGGGGCGGAGGGGGTTGGATGGTGAAACACACTGTAAGGGAACGTGTGTGGTGAAGCAGTGAGCGCGATAGGGGGTGCATGGGCGCCTCATCATGCCATGGGCGCCTCATCATGCCATGGGCGCCTCATCATGCCATGGGCGCCTCATCATGCCATGGGCGCCTCATCATGCCATGAGCGCCTCATCATGCCATGGGCGCCTCATCATGCCCTGGGCGGTTGTTGGGGATGTGGAGACGAGACGGGTGGGGAAAGAAAGGAAGAGGGAAAGGGGATAGACAGGTGTGGAGGGGCGGGAAAGGTTGAGAGGACTTTTGAGTCGACTCAAAAGTGTGGGAGGAGCAGGCGGGAAGCCGGGGTGGGGGTGTGGGGTGGTGAGACGTTTGCTCGTAAGGATGGTGCGTGGGTTGAATGCGGTGTCTTGTTCACATGTGCTTCTCCGAGGTCGTCCACACCGAGTGCGTAGCGTGCACCAGCCGTCTCACTCAACCCACTCAACTCACTCCATTCTGTTTTCCCCCCACACACCCAACACCACTCCAGACCAGGACAACAGTTCCACTGTGCATGGTGTGTGTGGGGGCCCCACGCTCCTCCACTGCACACCTGTTCCACCCCAGCTGCCACACTGTGAAATGAATGTCAAATAAAGCCTACTGCAATCGTGTCACTCAGCCCAGCTTCTGGGGAGGTAGGTACGAGAAACAGTAGCGGACCGACAAACCCAACTCACCAGGTTGAGCCCCTCACCAGGTTGAGCCCCTCACCAGGTTCAGCCCCTCCCCAGGTTCAGCCCCTCCCCAGGTTCAGCCCCTCCCCAGGTTCAGCCCCCTCCCCAGGTTCAGCCCCTCCCCAGGTTCAGCCCCTCCCCAGGTTCAGCCCCTCACCAGGTTGAGCCCCTCCACCACGACGCGGTTCTTCTCCTTGAGCACGGCCGTCACCGTGCCCGTCTGCCCGCGGTCCTTGCCCGCCATCACCATCACCTGGGGGGAGAGGGGGATGGGAGGCCATGGGGAGCGAGGCATCAGATGAATACGTTCTAGTCAACATGTGGTGGGGAAAGGGCCTGGGAAATGCGGAGGAAGAGCGCCTCTCCATATGATGCGGAGGGGAAGAGGGCGGTGGTGGGCGAGCAGGCATGAGCAGCGCCCAGCGGCATGAGCAGCGCCCAGGCATCATGGCGCGAGGAGCACACGGGAACGCGATGTTGCCTCAAAGCTGATTAGTTCTCCAGTTCCACACTACGCCGCCTCACTCCGCCATCCCGTCCTCGCCGCTCACCTTGTCGCCCCGCAGGATCTTCCACGCGCGAATCGCCGTTTGCGCCGGCTTCCACCCCATCGCGTCGCGTCGCCTCGCGTCGCGTGTTCAGTATCCCTTTCCGTATCCAAGCCAGGGAAGTTGCTGCGACGGCGACTTCGGAGCGAATCCTAGCGTGGAAGCTTGAGACCACTGTAGAGCCACCGCAATGGCAGCGACGAAAACCGGGCGACTGGAGTTGCGAGGAGGAAAGTGGAGCCTAGATAACGAGCAAATCGTGACAGGTGGTGCGATAGCGCGCGCGAGTGGATGGCGGGTGGAAGTCGGAGGAGTGAGGAGCAGGATAGAACCAAGGGTTTTGAGCGGAGTCGCTGCGACGAATGGCCAGGAGGATCCCGCAAGGGCGGCGGTGCGATCAGCCTTGCCTAATAAGTTGCCCCCAGAAGCCCTCGAGTTCTCTCGTGCAACCCACAAGCAGAACCACACAGATAAGCTCCGGTATGAGTTCTCGTGTTAGGGCATGACGACATGCCACCAGTTCTGACACCGAAACTGTTCGGCTCTCGACATGTGCTTCGGGTTTTCACACGGTAGCAGAATTTTTGCCTGTGCAAGGGTGGTGGTGTCGTGGCTAAATTCTGGTATGGGAAGAATACTGGTGTGTGTTGCGGCGCGAATATATAACAAAAAGGTTCGCTTGTGACGGCTCCAGTCAACCCAACAGTATTCTAGCACTCGTTTGGTGGAGAGAAAATGTTTAGATTTGTCCCAACTAGCGCTGGGGTCCGGAACTGGCAAATGAACACGGCACACCGCCACCCGGAAGCGCAAACGGAACCCACCCCTTGATGTCCCAACTTTCTAAAAAACCAATCTAAGCCTACTTTTCCTAAAGCACAGAAAAACCGTGGTGAACTCGCGAGTCGTATCCAGACCCCTAGTACTACTACTAGAAGCACTCCAGCACTCGCGCCGCTCCTCGAGCATCTAGGGTTTCCCCGCGCGCACGTGCCGCTTTCGCAACTGCCGCGGTGCACTGCGCGCCATGGCTTCCCGGCTCTTCGCCGCCGTGGCTCGGCGCGGCCGATCGTGCGGCGCGCTCCTGAGTCAGCAGCAGCAGCCTGCGCAACTAGTTCAGGAGCGCGCGATGGTTCTCGGCGCGGACCACACGAGCAAGTGGATGCAGGTGCGACTCGATCTGGACTTATATGGCGTTCTTTAGACCACGGTGCCACGCGACAAGCATTCTTTTCGATAACACGATGCGACATTACTTCAGAGTCGACTCGAAAGGCATCGCAAGATATTGCGCGTGCTTGGTGCCGGCCACAGGACAGGTTTATTTCGAGTCGTCTCAAGAATCACCAGCAGGGCGCGATGGTGCTGCTCGTCGATCATGCTAGCAGCCGGATCCAAGTGCGACGATTGCACTTCGATTGCGCGTCCGATTTAAATCCGTCGCACGAGCGACTCGCGATTTCGACGGTAGCGCGCGACGGGGCATTGTCGCCGAGGACGTGGAGCGACAGAAAGGAGTCGGTCGCTCATGGCGTTTCCAAGTCCGCGCTTCACACGCGCCGCTTTCCGCTCACTAGTGGCCGACGAGCGGCGTTCACGAATGTTTCATTATGCGCTCGAGGCGTCGCAAAAGGCATCTGCTGCTCGCATGCCGCCTGCCGCTTACTAGTCTGACGAGCCTTCTCGCGTGTTGTCACGGTGTGTGGTGCAAATCCCCAAACATGACGCGCGAAGTGACCTCCAAGCGTTTTCAGTCGCTTCAACGCGCTCGCACACTCCCCTCTTCACTCTGTCGTCGCGTGTCTGTTGCGAGGGCAGGGCAACCATCGCCCATGGCGCTCATGACCCCATGGCGCTCATGACCCCATGGCGCTCATGACCCCATGGCGCTCATGACCTCATGGCGCTCATGACCCCATGGCGCTCATGAACCCCATGGCGCTCATGACCTCATGGCGCTCATGAACCCCATGGCGCTCATGACCTCATGCGCCCATCAACCCCATGCGCCCATCACCGTGCATGCATCACTGTTCAACCCCCCTCTCTCCCTTCCCCTCTCTTCCCCTCCCTGCTCCGCCCCTCGTGCCCCCAGAGGGCAGAGCAGCCATCGGCCAGTGGAGCTCATTGACGCCGTGTTGTGCCGCCCATCACCGTGCATGCATGACCGTGCATGCATCACTGTGCGCGCATTGACCTGTGTGTGTGTGCTGCGTCTCCCCATGCCTCCCTGTGGGCCATCAGAGGGTGGAGCAGGCGTCGCCCATGGAGCTCATCAACGCCGTGCCGCCCGTCCTCGTGCACTCACGCGTTGTTGCCTGCAGGGGAGGTGCGTGGAAGGGACAAGTGAGAAGGTGGGTGGGGAGGATGGAGTGACGAAAGTGGAGAGAGAGGGGTTGGAGTGAGGAGGTGGGGAGAGGAAGGGGGGGCTGGAGTGGAGGAGGTGGGGGCAGGAAGGGGGATTGGTCTTCAAGGTGGGAGAGGAGAGGTGTGCGCAAGAGGAGCTCATGTCCTGCACTGCATGCCACCCACCGCATATCGCATTGCATTGCAGGCTGTAACCCATGCATGCTGTAACCCATGCAGGCTGTAACCCATGCATGCTGTAACCCATGCAGGCTGTAACCCATGCATGCGGAAATTCAAGCAAAGCGGCACCTGAACCATCCTTCTACCGTCCCTTAACAATCTTGCCTCCCCACCTCCCCTGCCTCCCCCATCCTCGCCTTTCCCCGCTTCTCTCCCCCCCAGGCCCCAACCCCCGCCCTGGGCCATTCAGTGGAGTGCATCAACGTGGATGCACCCCCACCCCCTTCCCCCCCTGCCCTTCCCTTTTCCCCCCTCCACCCTTTTCCCTCCACCACCCTTTTCCCGCCACCACCCTTTTCCCTCCACCGCCTCCCTCTCTCTCCCCCCCAGGTCCCATCCCCTCCTTGGGCCATCCAGTGGAGTACCCCAGGGGCAGGGACGCCCCTCAGCCCTCGCCCTGCTCATCAACATGCCCCCACCTCCCCTTCTCCCCTTCCCTCCTCCCCCCTCTTCTTTTAACAGGCCCCAACCCCGCGCTGGGCCATCCGGTGGAGTACATCAACGTGGACGCGCCTCAGCCCGCTGTCTGCAAGTACTGCGGCCTGCGCTACCTGCAGGACCACAGCCACTGACCGACCAAGCGTCAACACTGGAGAGTCAAGAGCGTGTGGGCGAGCGTCAAGAGTGGAGTGAAGGGTGAAGTGAAGACTGAAGTGCGTGGGCGAACACAGTTTGAAAACTCAGTTGGTGCTGCAACTGGGGAGACTGCAGCAGCAAGAACACCACATGGACTGTTAGGAGTGCACACTACTCAGTGCTAGAGTAGCCAACAACACGTGGGAAAACCTCAAGTGTGATGCTTGTATGGTGTTTTTTCATGCCTACATGGGAATTTCTCGCCAAGATTTCTCGCTCCACACTAGTTTCTCTCTGCGTGTTGCTTTGCTGAGCTCCGCTGTCACAACCAGGGTCTATTTTTCAAGGGTAAAATACCCTTTTTGCCCTGACGGTAGGCCGCTTTTTCCTAGCTACCCTTGCCAAATCAGCCTATGGAATTTTTTGTTGGAAACTGTTACAAATAGTAATTATTGAAACATTACTGTGCACTCCTTGATACAATCTGAACCGTCTTATAGGATCGTCTCAGGTTGATCGCACGGAGTGTAGCAGCGGAAGATTGCTAGGTAATGTTGGGCACGGACTCTGTTAGAAGAAGATTTGAACGACAGAAGTGACTAATACCACAATGCGGTACAGGGGTTTATATAGGAATACAGTGGAATACGAAGAGTCCCAGTGAGCAGCACCGTATAATCTCTCTCGCAAATCCTTTTTTCGTTCCTTGTACATGTTTTTACCCTCTACAGAGGCGCACGCTAGCCAGAGGCCATTGGACGACGTGTACCAGGCGGCGCCGCACGTGGCGATCGTGACTCCAGGGGCTAATGGCCCAAACATCCGTGGCAACGCGGGATCCCGTGCAAACAGGGGGACACAGACAGCTTCGGTCGACGAGGCGTTGGTGGCTCGTCTTCGCGCACACGAACGTGAGGTGTATGAGCTGCGCAATCAGCTGCGTAACACGGAGGCACGTCGCGCCACAGCCCAAGCTCGTCCAGCTCCGGCTGTCCCATCCGCACCCGCCCACGACGCTCGGCGAATGACGTGCCTGCGCCAAGCATCACCACGCTCCCTCAGGAACAAGCGCCGGACGCACCAAGGACCCCGTTTGTCGTCCGTGCGCTTGCGCGTGAGACAGCGGCGACTATGGTTCGCCATGGGGCACCGACTATGGGTCTCATCGTGTGGGCGGATACGCTCGAGCAAGCACACAGTGTGCTTCCAGGGCTTGACAATGGGTGGAAGGTAGGACGCTGTCACGAATTATTATACGATTGCAAACCCAGACCTCGGAGTTAATACCCGTTACTGTTTCATTGATGTGCTTGTTAGAGTAGGTAGCTAGGAATGGGTGAAACTATCGAGAGAGTTTGGTACAAGTAAAAACCCTAAGAGGTTGTACCCTACATTGGCTACCCCACTACAGCCTACATAATCTAGCATAACATATACAGTTTGACACAACCCCATAGGCAAAGTGGGGGAGAACAAAGGGTCACAAGACCAGTCAAGAAAAGCAATGCAAGCTCAGGGTGGATCACAACGTCGCCACACACTCCGAGCACAAGCAAAGGGGCCACAAGGCCAGTTCACATGTAGAGGTATATATGCAACAACAACAGTACAGTGATCACTACCTAGTAAGAGTTAAACATGCAGGTATATATATATACATATAGATCACAGTACACCAGAGTCTACAGCAAGTGAGGAAACGTAGGCACCAGGCCTAAAGCAGTGTAGAAGCGCTGATGATCACCAGCCGGAAGGGCCTTGGTGAACACATCAGCCGTGTTGGCCCGGGTGGGCACTTGAGCGGCACGAAGCTGACCACGCTGCTGCAACTCACGAGCAAGGAAGTAACGCAGAGCGATGTGCTTCGTTCTATGCTCAAAGCAAGGCAATGGCAGCCTTGTTGTCGACGTACAGAACTGGAGGAGAACGAGGCCTCTCTCCCAAGTCGGTCAGCAGGTAGGTGAGCCAACGTAGCTCCTGTGCAGCCATGGCTGTGGCGTAGATCTCAGCCTCACAAATGGAGCTGAAAACAGAAGACGAGCGTGTAGACCGCCAAGAAACAGAGTCAGAGCCAAGGCTGAACGTGTAATCATGTGACGACCGCTGCATAGCCAGGTCGTCAACCCAAGAAGCGTCTGAGTGCCCAGTGAGGACAACTGAGCTCTGCCCTCCAAGCACGAGCCCCCATGCCCGATGTACTGCACAAGTAGCGCAGTACCCTCTTCGCAGCATCCATGTGCACCTTTCGGTGCCTACCAGGAGCCACGTAGCGTGCCAGAAGGCCAAGAGGTGTACGCGAGGTCAGGACGAGTGCAGGTTATCAGGTACATGAGGCAGCCCACAAGCTCTGGGTACGGAGCCCACTCGGCTCTCACGGACTCGTCTGAAGGTAGCCAGAGGAGTGGACTGTGGCGAGGACCAAGTGAAGCCGAAGCGCTGAAGGACCTGCTGCACCATGTGTGAACTGAGTCAGTGTGATGGTGCGCTGTGCTCTGTCCCGGGTGATCTGCAGGCCAAAGTAGCTTGCGCAGCTCACCCAGGTCTGTGTACGTGTGTCTCTCCTGCAGCTCCGACTTCACAAGGGCGAGAGCCTCAGTGTAAACAGTGGCAAAGACCAAGTCGTCGACGTACACGAGGATGTAGAACGGCGGCAACGAAGTGTCGGTGCGCAGAAACAGCGACGGGTCGGCAGTGGAAGGTGCAAACCCAAGAGCCGCAAGTGTCGTCCTCAGTGTGTCATGCCACTCACGAGGCGCCTGACGGAGACCGTAGACTGGCCGGCGAAGGCTCCACTGAGTACCAGGAGGGGACGACCCAGTGAAGCCAGGTGGGCGGCGCAGCCAGATCTCCTGATGCAGGCTGCCCTGTAAAAAGGCTGTGCTGAAGTCCAGAGAGTGAAGCTCATAGTCACGCTGAGCAGTGACGTGCAGCAGTACCCGAAGAGTGGTCATCTTCGGGGTGGGGGAGAAGGTCTGGAAGAAGTCTCGGCGGTGCAGTGCCACCAGTACCAGTAGCTCCAGCGCCTCCAGCAGCTCCAGAACCTCCAGCAGCAGCACCTCAGCTCCAGTGCCTCCAGCAGCAGCACCTCCAGCTCCAGCGCCACCAGTAAGCAAGCACCCCCAGAACCCGGCAATTCCAGCTCCAGGGTCCCCAACTCCAGGGTCGACAGCACCAGCTCCAGGGCCTCCAGCCCCAGTACCTCCAGCAGCAGCACCCCCAGAGCCGACACCTCCAGCTCCAGGAGCATGCAGGCATCCCTAGTGCAGCCCTCCGGCAGCTCCAGTACCTTCATGTACGAGCACCTCCAGGACTAGAGACACCACGCGACGCAAGCCTCTGTCGTGCCTGTTGTGGTGAGAGAGGCCCGCGTCGGGAACGAGACCCAGAGGAACGCCATCAGACTCGGCACCCCCTGACCAGGCACCCTCCGGCTCAGCGCCCCCCATGTCTCCGCAATTGTAGGCTCAGTACCCCCAGGCTCCGCACCCCCCAGCACCTCACGGACAGGCTCAGCACCCCCAGGCTCCGCAATCCCCAGCACCTCATGCGCAGGTCAGCACCCCCCAGACGCAAGCACCCCCAGCAGCACCTCCCGCAGCAGCACCTGAGTCGCAAGTGACCTCTACAGGCTCAGCCAATGGGGGGCGGGTCTTACCTGAGACACACTTGAAGGAGCAGGACCTCTGAGGGGGGAGGGGGTCTACCGGAGGGGGACCTGGAGCGAGGAAAAGCGGCGGGGGAGGGAGAGGGGCGAGTGCGGTAGGGGAAGAGACGGTAGAAAGGAACAGAATTCTCAACGGTGACGTCCTGAGAGGGCAGGACACGGCGCGAGGTGGGGTGTGTGTAAAACTGCCAGCCAGGCGCGTCAGGGACAAAGTCAAGGAAAGACACAGGGGATGGTGCGGGAGGAGAGCTTGTCCGCAGACGTATCGCGGACAATGGCACGAGCACCCCAAACCCTGAAACGCGACGCATCGCCAACCTCCTGCCCCGTTCCAACGCATATAGTGTCGGCGAGGCCTCCGATAAGGAGACACGGGGGCCAGAGGTTGAGCTGCTGCGCGGCGTACCGGACCGCAAACGGCCACAGAAAATGGGGAGCCGCCGCTTGGACCAAGGAGGTACGAGCGACCTCCATGACCAAGCCAATGCGGCACTCAGCAACCCCATTTTGCTGCGGTGAGGTCGGAAGCGTGAACGACTGCTCGATGCCCTCCCCTAACAGAAGGCCCGCAAGAGGTCGGAGGTGAACTCACCACCTCTGTCAGAGTGCAGACGCAGGACAGGAAGGTCCTGGCGGAACCTGCGGCGGAGCTGGAGACGAACTGCTCGGATCCAAGGGATCAGGACAGCAGGGACCTCACCCCTGGTGCGCAAGGGGAAGACCGTGGTGTAACGCGAGTAGTCGTCGAGAACCAGCAGAAAGTACCGCTCACCGCCCTTGACGCAAGGAAGGGTTGCCTATATCGGGGGAAACGAGGAGGAGTGAGGAGCGGCGCGTTGCCCCCCCTTGACGCAAGGAAGGCAGGGCGGCGCAGGCGAGGCAGGAAGGGGAGGGAGAGACCTGGGAAGACCAGACACAAGGAGGCGACGGTGCATGCCACATAGACGTGGCAGGGAGGGGTGACCCAGGAGGTGGTGCCATAGAAGAGTCTGGCGCGACAGGGAGCGACACTCACAAGGGGAGGCTACCTGGCCTGACGCAGACACCTGACCAGTAGCAGCTACCTGAGGAGGCGCAGTCGTCAGTGTGTAAAGACTCGACCCTGGCCGACGGGTAAACGTGGCCAGGTGGTGGCCGGTCCAGGGGCACGTACAGATCGCCACATGCTGTCCTCCAGGGGTAAAGGTGTCAACCCACTGGTCCTAGAGGACTGCGTTGCTCACCAAGTTCATAGAGAACGAGGGGAGGTGGAAGCCTGTCAGTGAGCCAGACGGAACCGCTGGGCACGGGAGCACCGTGGTGGACCGTGCAAGAACTGGGCCCCCTGAGGGGTCAGCCAGAGAGACAGAGAGACTGCCACAGGTGCAGTGAGTGGTGTGAGTGCAGTACTGTCACGAAAGAAACAGCGGGAAGCACCTGAGTCAAGCGTGAAGGTGTGCACGGCCTCAGCAGGCGCAGTACCTGAGAGAGCATACTCGCTAGCACCTAAGTCAGCAGCCTCACCAGCACCTAGAGTACCAGTCTCTATACCAGGGTTAGGCGGCACACACAAGTAACAGTCACCATCAGCACTAACTTCCAATGCATACATGGGAGAAATAATAGCATCATAGTCAAGAGCAAAAATGTCTACACCAGCCCTAAGCAGCTCTTACCAGCGAGGGCGCTCAGCGTCCTTGCCCATCTCCTCACGCCATGCGTCGTCAAGGCGGGAGAAGCATCTGACCCTTTCGGTCACCTGTGCGAATGACATACGGGCAGCGACCACCACCCCCAGACCTCCCACGCTGAGCAAGCCACTCATGAAGCTGCTGGGTCGTCTGGGGACTCTGCTGCTGCTGGTGCCTTTGACCAGCGCACGTGCCTCCACCCCGACCGCCACCTCCACCGCCACCACCGCCCCGGCCGCCACCGCTGCTGCCACCGCCGCCGCCACCACCGCTGCCACTCCCTCCGCCACCACCGCCTCCACCGCCGCTACCGACGCTACCATTCCTGCCAGCACTCCCGCCGCCACTCCCTCCGCCACCTCCTCCTCCTCCACCGCCTCCACCACCACCCCCCCCGGTGCCACCTCCGCCACTCTTGGTTCCCTTGCCCTTACCGCTGCGGCGCCTCCCACTAGGAGCAGAAGCAGCAGCACCAACAGACTCAGCACCAAGGTAGTCAACAGCAGCAGCACTAGCGTAGGAGAGGGCAAGGAGAGAGTAAGAGCACCCCTTAAAGATGGGGGTGCGAGGAGCGCCACGAGCAGCACCTACAGCGACAATGCTCTTCTCTGCTGCAAGGAGGTGCTCCTCTAGGAGGTCGACAGTGAGTTCCGTGGGACAGCAAGCGAGACCGTGGTCCCTGACTGAGCTAAGGGAGTTAGGGAGACGGGTGACTATGAAGTGGAGGGTCCAGTACATCGGAGGCGGGTGCTTAGCACAGAACTCTCTGGGGAGGGCGGGCGTTGCAGGCGGGAGTCGCTAGTTGCGAAGGTGGGGTAATGAGATCGGCAACTGTGGCCAAAGGTGGATAGCTCAGGAAAACAGGTAGGGCAGCATGAGGCAGCTAAGCTCAGCTGTGGCAGGGGAGGAGTATCGAGCAACTACAGCGTCGTACAGGGTCTTAGCAGTCTTGTACTCCGCCAAAATTGCGTGAGCTCGGCTAACGGAAGGTGATTGCGAACGGCTAGGCGCGCAGCAGCATCACGGGTCTGCCACTGGGAACGGGCGCTAAGCTCAGTGGTGGCAGCGGGAGCGACTGAGGCACCAGACATGTGGTCATAGAGCGAGACATTGTCCTTGCTATCGCTCATTAGGAACAGCTGCAGGTCATCTAGCCATGTTTCGAACTGAATCGGGCGGCCCTCGGCATCGAACGACAGAACTTGGAGGTTGGCCATAGCTGCTGGCGCGGGACTAGCAGGGCAGAGCGATTGCAGGCAAGCAGCAGTAGCAGCAGCAGTAGCACTAGTAGGGGAGAACGGCGCTCGGGCTCTGGAGCTACGTTCGAGGCAGGGCCGAACCGCGCGCTGCCAGAAGGGCGGCGCGGCGGGCAGAAAAGGGCGGTGCGAGGGCCGTAGGGGTGCGCGAGGGCGGAGCTGAGCCGCGCGGTGCCAAAAAGGGCGGCGCGGCGGGCAGGTAAGGGCGGCGCGCGGGCCCTACAGGTGCGCGACGGGCCAGGCGGGGTCGCGCGCTGCCAGCAGGGCAGCGCTACTGGCTCCCGAGGGCGGCGTGACGAGGAAAAACGCGTGTCGCGTGGCTAGCAGGGTGGCGTGACGGGTGGGGCAGCTCGACAGGCAGGGTAAGGCGCTAAAGAACGGGATTTAACGGTGGGCCCTCTTGAAAATCATGAAGCAGTCGGCGACGGGATCGTGATTCTTGTATACGACACCCGCGTGCGCCGAATGAGCTTCTCGCCCTCACAGCCTCTCATGGAATCTGTGACCGCCCGAGCTCTCCGCCTGCACACCCGCGCACATAAGCACATGCAACACCTTGTAATGCACTACGATTCCGCTTCTTCTGGGTGGTTCGTTCGCAAGATGCAGCTGTATCGTAACACGAGATGGGAGCAGGGAAGAGCTTATGTTTACGTTCTGCTCCGGCTCCCATATGATCCTCCCACGTTTTCGCGTGTCACAATATCAACTCTACCAGCGGGTGTGACCGTGGCACCCATCTCTCGTCAGGAGTTTACAAGCACGCATCGGGCGGGTAAGGGTCCGTGATTTACGTGTGAAGTGTTTTTGGGTGAGTTGGCCAACGTATGACACTTACGTCTTTTCGCCTTGATCATGCCAGACGAGGGTCCCACGAGCTCGTGGTGTGGCACGTGCGTAACGGCCTGCCGTTCGCATCGGATACGTTCGAACGAGGAGTCTATGCATCATCCGTCTGGCCGTACCCTCCTCCACTGGTGCTCCGCACGTACGCCATTGC
>CANJKZ010000233.1:0-167967 GCA_947471745.1 Closterium sp. Naga37s-1 | reverse complement strand
CCCATTCTCCCGCTTTCCATCACCCCGCCCCATTCTCCCGCTTTCCATCACCCCGCCCCATTCTCCCGCTTTCCATCACCCCGCCCCATTCTCCCGCTTTCCATCACCCCGCCCATTTCCCGCTTTCCATCACCCCGCCCATTCTCCCGCTTTCCATCACCCCGCCCCATTCTCCCGCTTTCCATCACCGCCCCATTCTCCCGCTTTCCATCACCCGCCCCATTCTCCCGCTTTCCATCACCCCGCCCCATTCTCCCGCTTTCCATCAACCCGCCCCATTCTCCCGCTTCCATCACCCCGCCCCATTCTCCCGCTTTCCATCACCCCGCCCCATTCTCCGCTTTCCATCACCCCGCCCCATTCTCCCGCTTTCCATCACCCCGCCCCATTCTCCCGCTTTCCATCACCCCGCCCCATTCTCCCGCTTTCCATCACCCCGCCCCATTCTCCCGCTTTCCATCACCCCGCCCCATTCTCCGCTTTCCATCACCCCGCCCCATTCTCCCGCTTTCCATCACCCCGCCCCATTCTCCCTCCTCCATCACCCCGCCCCATTCTCCCTCCTTCCATCACCCCGCCCATTCTCCCGCTTTCCATCACCCCGCCCCATTCTCCCGCTTTCCATCACCCCGCCCCATTCTCCCGCTTTCCATCACCCCGCCCCATTCTCCCGCTTTCCATCACCCCGCCCCATTCTCCCGCTTTCCATCACCCGCCCCATTCTCCCGCTTTCCATCACGCCCCATTCTCCCGCTTTCCATCACCCCGCCCCATTCTCCCGCTTTCCATCACCCCGCCCATTCTCCCCTTCCATCACCCCGCCCCCCATTCTCCCCCCGCCCCATTCTCCTCCTTCCATCACCCGCCCCATTCTCCCGCTTTCCATCACCCCCGCCCCATTCTCCGCTTTTTTTCCCCCCCCATCACACCCGCCCCATTCTCCCGCTTTCCATCACCCCGCCCATTCTCCCGCTTTCCATCACCCCGCCCCATTTCCCCGCTTTCCATCACCCCGCCCCATTCTCCCGCTTTCCATCACCCCGCCCCATTCTCCCTGCTTCCATCACCCCGCCCCATTCTCCCGCCTTCCATCACCCCGCCCCATTCTCCCGCTTCCATCACCCCGCCCCATTCTCCCGCTTTCCATCACCCCGCCCCATTCTCCCGCTTTCATCACCCCGCCCCATTCTCCCGCTTTCCATCACCCCGCCCCATTCTCCGCTTTCCATCACCCCGCCCCATTCTCCCGCTTTCCATCACCCCGCCCCATTCTCCCGCTTTCCATCACCCCGCCCATTCTCCCGCTTTCCATCACCCCGCCCCATTCTCCCGCTTTCCATCACCCCGCCCCATTCTCCGCTTTCCATCACCCCGCCCCATTCTCCGCTTTCCATCACCCCGCCCCATTCTCCGCTTTCCATCACCCCGCCCCATTCTCCCGCTTTCCATCACCCCGCCCCATTCTCCCGCTTCCATCACCCCGCCCCCATTCTCCCTCCCTTCCATCACCCCGCCCATTCTCCCGCTTTCCATCACCCCGCCCCATTCTCCCGCTTTCCATCACCCCGCCCCATTCTCCCGCTTTCCATCACCCCCGCCCATTCTCCCGCTTTCCATCACCCCGCCCCATTCTCCCGCTTTCCATCACCCCGCCCATTCTCCCGCTTTCCATCACCCCGCCCCATTCTCCCGCTTTCCATCACCCCGCCCATTCTCCCGCTTTCCATCACCCGCCCCATTCTCCCGCTTTCCATCACCCCGCCCCATTCTCCCGCTTTCCATCACCCCGCCCCATTCTCCCTCCTTCCATCACCCCGCCCCATTCTCCCGCTTTCCATCACCCCGCCCCATTCTCCCGCTTTCCATCACCCCGCCCATTCTCCCGCTTTCCATCACCCCGCCCCATTCTCCCGCTTTCCATCACCCCGCCCATTCTCCCGCTTTCCATCACCCCGCCCCATTCTCCCGCTTTCCATCACCCCGCCCCATTCTCCCGCTTTCCATCACCCCGCCCCATTCTCCCGCTTTCCATCACCCCGCCCCATTCTCCCGCTTTCATCACCCCGCCCCATTCTCCCGCTTTCCATCACCCCGCCCCATTCTCCCGCTTTCCATCACCCCGCCCCATTCTCCCTCCTTTCCATCACCCCGCCCCATTCTCCCGCTTTCCATCACCCCGCCCATTCTCCCGCTTTCCATCACCCCGCCCATTCTCCCGCTTTCCATCACCCCGCCCCATTCTCCCGCTTTCCATCCCCGCCCCATTCTCCCGCTTTCCATCACCCCGCCCCATTCTCCCGCTTTCCATCACCCCGCCCCATTCTCCCTCCTTCATCACCCCGCCCATTCTCCTGCTTTCCATCACCCCGCCCCATTCTCCCGCTTTCCATCACCCCGCCCATTCTCCCGCTTTCCATCACCCCGCCCCATCTCTCCCGCTTTCCATCACCCCGCCCCATTCTCCCGCTTTCCATCACCCCGCCCATTCTCCCGCTTTCCATCACCCCGCCCATTCTCCCGCTTTCCATCACCCCGCCCCATTCTCCCTCTTTCCATCACCCCGCCCCATTCTCCCGCTTTCCATCACCCCGCCCCATTCTCCCGCTTTCCATCACCCCGCCCCATTCTCCCGCTTTCCATCACCCCGCCCCCATTCTCCCGCTTTCCATCACCCCGCCCCATTCTCCCGCTTTCCATCACACCCGCCCCATTCTCCCGCTTTCCATCACCCCGCCCCATTCTCCCCTTTCCATCACCCCGCCCCATTCTCCCGCTTTCCATCACCCCGCCCCATTCTCCCGCTTTCCATCACCCCGCCCCATTCTCCCGCTTTCCATCACCCCGCCCCATTCTCCCGCCTTTCCATCACCCCCCCCATTCTCCCTCTTTCCATCACCCCGCCCCATTCTCCCGCTTTCCATCACCCCGCCCCATTCTCCCGCTTTCCATCACCCCGCCCCATTCTCCCGCTTTCCATCACCCCGCCCCATTCTCCCGCTTTCCATCACCCCGCCCCATTCTCCCGCTTTCCATCACCCCGCCCATTCTCCCGCTTTCCATCACCCCGCCCCATTCTCCCGCTTTCCATCACCCCGCCCCATTCTCCCGCTTTCCATCACCCCGCCCCATTCTCCCGCTTTCCATCACCCGCCCCATTCTCCCGCTTTCCATCACCCCGCCCCATTCTCCCGCTTTCATCACCCCGCCCCATTCTCCGCTTTCCATCACCCCGCCCCATTCTCCCGCTTTCCATCACCCCGCCCCATTCTCCCCGCTTTCCATCACCCCGCCCCATTCTCCCGCTTTCCATCACCCCGCCCCATTCTCCCTCTTTCCATCACCCGCCCCATTCTCCCGCTTTCCATCACCCCGCCCCATTCTCCCGCTTTCCATCACCCCGCCCCATTCTCCGCTTTCCATCACCCCGCCCCATTCTCCCGCTTTCCATCACCCCGCCCCATTCTCCCGCTTTCCATCACCCCGCCCCATTCTCCCGCTTTCCATCACCCCGCCCCATTCTCCCTCCTTCCATCACCCCGCCCCATTCTCCCGCTTTCCATCACCCCGCCCCATTCTCCCTCTTTCCATCACCCCGCCCCATTCTCCCGCTTTCCATCACCCGCCCCATTCTCCCGCTTTCCATCACCCCGCCCCATTCTCCCGCTTTCCATCACCCGCCCCATTCTCCCGCTTTCCATCACCCCGCCCCATTCTCCCGCTTTCCATCACCCCGCCCCATTCTCCCGCTTTCCATCACCCCGCCCCATTCTCCCGCTTTCCATCACCCGCCCCATTCTCCCGCTTTCCATCACCCCGCCCCATTCTCCCGCTTTCCATCACCCCGCCCCATTCTCCCGCTTTCCATCACCCCGCCCCATTCTCCCGCTTTCCATCACCCCGCCCATTCTCCCGCTTTCCATCACCCCGCCCCATTCTCCGCTCCTCCATCACCCCGCCCCATTCTCCGCTTTCCATCACCCCGCCCCATTCTCCCGCTTTCCATCACCCCGCCCCATTCTCCCGCTTTCCATCACCCCGCCCCATTCTCCCGCTTTCATCACCCCGCCCCATTCTCCTCTTTCCATCACCCCGCCCATTCTCCCGCTTTCCATCACCCCCCATTCTCCGCTTTCCATCACCCCGCCCCATTCTCCCGCTTTCCATCACCCCGCCCCATTCTCCCGCTTTCCATCCACCCGCCCCATTCTCCCGCTTTCCATCACCCCGCCCATTCTCCCTCCTTCCATCACCCGCCCCATTTCCCGCTTCCATCACCCCGCCCCATTCTCCCGCTTTCCATCACCCCGCCCCATTCTCCCGCTTTCCATCACCCCGCCCCATTCTCCGCTTTCCATCACCCCGCCCCATTCTCCCGCTTTCCATCACCCGCCCCATTCTCCCGCTTCCATCACCCGCCCCATTCTCCCGCTTTCCATCACCCGCCCCATTCTCCCGCTTTCCATCACCCCGCCCCATTCTCCCGCTTTCCATCACCCCGCCCCATTCTCCCGCTTTCCATCACCCCCCCCATTCTCCCGCTTTCCATCACCCCGCCCCATTCTCCCGCTTTCCATCACCCCGCCCCATTCTCCCGCTTTCCATCACCCCCGCCCCATTCTCCCGCTTTCCATCACCCCGCCCCATTCTCCCGCTTCCATCACCCCGCCCCATTCTCCCGCTTTCCATCACCCCGCCCCATTCTCCCGCTTTCCATCACCCCGCCCCATTCTCCCGCTTTCCATCACCCCGCCCCATTCTCCCGCTTTCCATCACCCCGCCCCATTCTCCCGCTTTCCATCACCCCGCCCCATTCTCCCGCTTTCATCACCACCCCCCATTCTCCCGCTTTCCATCACCCCGCCCCATTCTCCCGCTTTCCATCACCCCGCCCATTCTCCCGCTTTCCATCACCCCGCCCCATTCTCCCGCTTTCCATCACCCCGCCCCATTCTCCCTCTTTCCATCACCCCGCCCCATTCTCCCGCCTTCCATCACCCCGCCCCATTCTCCCGCTTTCCATCACCCCGCCCCATTCTCCCGCTTTCCATCACCCCGCCCCATTCTCCCGCTTTCCATCACCCCGCCCCATTCTCCCGCTTTCCATCACCCCGCCCCATTCTCCCGCTTTCCATCACCCCGCCCCATTCTCCCGCTTTCCATCACCCCCCCCATTCTCCGCTTTCCATCACCCCGCCCCATTCTCCCGCTTTCCATCACCCCGCCCCATTCTCCCGCTTTCCATCACCCCGCCCCATTCTCCCGCTTTCCATCACCCCGCCCCATTCTCCCGCCTTCCATCACCCCGCCCCATTCTCCCGCTTTCCATCACCCCGCCCCATTCTCCCGCTTTCCATCACCCCGCCCCATTCTCCCGCTTCCATCACCCCGCCCCATTCTCCCGCTTTCCATCACCCCGCCCCATTCTCCGCTTTCCATCACCCCGCCCCATTCTCCCGCTTTCCATCACCCCGCCCCATTCTCCCGCTTTCCATCACCCCGCCCCATTCTCCGCTTTCCATCACCCCGCCCCATTCTCCCGCTTTCCATCACCCCGCCCCATTCTCCCCTTTCCATCACCCCGCCCATTCTCCCGCTTCCATCACCCCGCCCATTCTCCCGCTTTCCATCACCCCGCCCCATTCTCCCGCTTTCCATCACCCCGCCCCATTCTCCCGCTTTCCATCACCCCGCCCCATTCTCCCGCTTTCCATCACCCGCCCCCATTCTCCCGCTTTCCATCACCCCGCCCCATTCTCCCGCTTTCCATCACCCCGCCCCATTCTCCCGCTTTCCATCACCCCGCCCCATTCTCCGCTTTCCATCACCCCGCCCCATTCTCCCGCTTTCCATCACCCCGCCCCATTCTCCCGCTTTCCATCACCCCGCCCCATTCTCCCGCTTTTTCCATCACCCCGCCCCATTCTCCCGCTTTCCATCACCCCGCCCCATTCTCCTGCTTTCCATCACCCCGCCCCATTCTCCCTCCTTCCATCACCCCGCCCATTCTCCCGCTTTCCATCACCCGCCCCATTCTCCCGCTTTCCATCACCCCGCCCCATTCTCCCGCTTTCCATCACCCCGCCCCATTCTCCTCCGCTTTCCATCACCCCGCCCCATTCTCCCGCTTTCCATCACCCGCCCCATTCTCCGCTTTCCATCACCCCGCCCCATTCTCCCGCCTTCCATCACCCGCCCATTCTCCTGCTTTCCATCATCACCCCGCCCCATTCTCCCGCTTTCCATCACCCCGCCCCATTCTCCCGCTTTCCATCACCCCGCCCCATTCTCCCGCTTTCCATCACCCCGCCCATTCTCCCGCTTTCCATCACCCCGCCCCATTCTCCCTCCTTTCCATCACCCCGCCCCATTCTCCCCTTTCCATCACCCCGCCCCATTCTCCCGCTTTCCATCACCCCGCCCCATTCTCCCTCTTTCCATCACCCCGCCCCATTCTCCCGCTTTCCATCACCCCGCCCCATTCTCCGCTTTCCATCACCCCGCCCCATTCTCCCGCTTTCCATCACCCCGCCCCATTCTCCCGCTTTCCATCACCCGCCCCATTCTCCCGCTTTCCATCACCCCGCCCCATTCTCCCTCTTTCCATCACCCCGCCCCATTCTCCCTCCTTCCATCACCCCGCCCATTCTCCCGCTTTCCATCACCCCGCCCCATTCTCCCGCTTTCCATCACCCCGCCCCATTCTCCCGCTTTCCATCACCCCGCCCCATTCTCCCGCTTTCCATCACCCCGCCCCATCTCCCTCCTTCCATCACCCCGCCCCATTCTCCCGCTTTCCATCACCCCGCCCCATTCTCCCGCTTTCCATCACCCCGCCCCATTCTCCCGCTTTTCCATCACCCCGCCCCATTCTCCCGCTTTCCATCACCCCGCCCCATTCTCCCGCTTTCCATCACCCCGCCCCATTCTCCCCTTTCCATCACCCCGCCCCATTCTCCCGCTTTCCATCACCCCGCCCCATTCTCCCGCTTTCCATCACCCCGCCCATTCTCCGCTTTCCATCACCCCGCCCCATTCTCCCGCTTTCCATCACCCCGCCCCATTCTCCCGCTTTCCATCACCCCGCCCCATTCTCCCGCTTTCCATCACCCGCCCCATTCTCCCGCTTTCCATCACCCCGCCCCATTCTCCCGCTTTCCATCACCCCGCCCCATTCTCCCGCCTTCCATCACCCCGCCCATTCTCCCGCTTTCCATCACCCCGCCCCATTCTCCCGCTTTCCATCACCCCGCCCCATTCTCCGCTTTCCATCACCCCGCCCCCCCATTCCCGCTTTCCATCACCCCGCCCCATTCTCCCGCTTTCCATCACCCCGCCCATTCTCCCGCTTTCCATCACCCCGCCCCATTCTCCCGCTTTCCATCACCCGCCCCATTCTCCCTCCTTCCATCACCCCGCCCTCTTTCTCCCGCCTTTCCATCATATCCCTCACTCCGCCCCCATCTCCCTCACCCTCCTTCCATCATACCGCACCCTTTCATTCTCCCCCCCCACTTCCATTTTTTCCAACCCCGCCCCATTCTCCCGCTTTCCATCACCCCGCCCCATTCTCCCGCTTTCACCATCACCGCCCCATTCTCCCGCTTTCCATCACCCCGCCCCATTCTCCCGCTTTCCATCACCCCGCCCCATTCTCCCGCTTTCCATCACCCCGCCCCATTTCTCCCGCTTTCCATCACCCCGCCCCATTCTCCGCTTTCCATCACCCCGCCCCATTCTCCCGCTTTCCATCACCCCGCCCCATTCTCCCGCTTTCCATCACCCCGCCCCATTCTCCCGCTTTCCATCACCCCGCCCCATTCTCCCTCCTTCCATCACCCCGCCCCATTCTCCTCCTTCCATCACCCCGCCCCATTCTCCCGCTTTCCATCACCCCGCCCCATTCTCCCGCTTTCCATCACCCCGCCCCATTCTCCCGCTTTCCATCACCCCGCCCCATTCTCCCGCCCTTTCCATCACCCCGCCCCATTCTCCCGCTTTCCATCACCCCGCCCCATTCTCCCGCTCCATCACCCCGCCCCATTCTCCCGCTTTCCATCACCCCGCCCCATTCTCCCGCTTTCCATCACCCCGCCCCATTCTCCCTCTTTCCATCACCCCGCCCCATTCTCCCGCTTTCCATCACCCCGCCCCATTCTCCCGCCTTCCATCACCCCGCCCCCATTCTCCCTCCTTCCATCACCCCGCCCCATTCTCCCGCTTTCCATCACCCGCCCCATTCTCCCGCTTTCCATCACCCCGCCCCATTCTCCCGCTTTCCATCACCCCGCCCCATTCTCCCGCTTTCCATCACCCCCCCCCCATTCTCCCGCTTTCCATCACCCCGCCCCATTCTCCCGCTTTCCATCACCCCGCCCCATTCTCCCGCTTTCCATCACCCCGCCCCATTCTCCCGCTTTCCATCACCCCGCCCCATTCTCCCGCTTTCCATCACCCCCGCCCCATTCTCCCGCTTTCCATCACCCCGCCCCATTCTCCCGCTTTCCATCACCCCGCCCCATTTCTCCTTTCCATCACACCGCCCCATTCTCCCGCTTTCCATCACCCCGCCCCATTCTCCCGCTTTCCATCACCCCCGCCCCATTCTCCCGCTTTCCATCACCCCGCCCCATTCTCCCGCTTCCATCACCCCGCCCCCATTCTCCCGCTTTCCATCACCCCGCCCCATTCTCCCCGCTTTCCATCACCCCGCCCCATTCTCCCGCTTTCCATCACCCCGCCCCATTCTCCCGCTTTCCATCACCCCGCCCCATTCTCCCGCTTTCCATCCCGCACCCTGCCCCATTCCCCGCTTCCATCACCCCGCCCCATTCTCCCTTTCCATCACCCGCCCCATTCTCCCGCTTTCCATCACCCCGCCCCATTCTCCCGCTTTCCATCACCCCGCCCCATTCTCGCTTTCCATCACCCGCCCCATTCTCCCGCTTTCCATCACCCCGCCCCATTCTCCCGCTTTCCATCACCCCGCCCATTCTCCCGCTTTCCATCACCCGCCCCATTCTCCCGCTTCCATCACCCCGCCCCATTCTCCCGCTTTCCATCACCCCGCCCCATTCTCCCGCTTTCCATCACCCCGCCCCATTCTCCCGCTTTCCATCACCCCGCCCCATTCTCCCGCTTTCCATCACCCCGCCCCATTCTCCCGCTTCCATCACCCCGCCCCATTCTCCCGCTTTCCATCACCCCGCCCCATTCTCCCGCCTTCCATCACCCCGCCCCATTCTCCCGCTTTCCATCACCCCGCCCCATTCTCCCGCTTTCCATCACCCCGCCCATTCTCCCGCTTTCCATCACCCCGCCCCATTCTCCCGCTTTCCATCACCCCGCCATTCTCCCGCTTTCCATCACCCCGCCCCATTCTCCCGCTTTCCATCACCCGCCCCATTCTCCCGCTTTCCATCACCCCGCCCCATTCTCCGCTTTCCATCACCCCGCCCCATTCTCCCGCTTTCCATCACACCCGCCCCATTCTCCCGCTTTCCATCACCCCGCCCCATTCTCCCGCTTTCCATCACCCCGCCCCATTCTCCCGCTTTCCATCACCCCGCCCCATTCTCCCGCTTCCATCACCCCGCCCCATTCTCCCGCTTTCCATCCACACCCCGCCCCATTCTCCCGCTTTCCATCACCCCGCCCCATTCTCCGCTTTCCATCACCCCGCCCCATTCTCCCGCTTCCATCACCCCGCCCCATTCTCCCGCTTTCCATCACCCCGCCCCATTCTCCCGCTTTCACACCCGCCCCCTCCCCCCCCCATCACCGCCCCATTCTCCCGCTTTCCATCACCCGCCCCATTCTCCCGCTTTCCATCACCCCGCCCCATTCTCCCGCTTTCCATCACCCCGCCCCATTCTCCCGCTTTCCATCACCCGCCCCATTCTCCCGCTTTCCATCACCCCGCCCCATTCTCCCGCTTTCCATCACCCCGCCCCATTCTCCCGCTTTCCATCACCCCGCCCCATTCTCCCGCTTTCCATCACCCCGCCCCATTCTCCGCTTTCCATCACCCCGCCCCATTCTCCCGCTTTCCATCACCCCGCCCCATTCTCCCGCTTCCATCACACCCGCCCCATTCTCCCCGCTTTCCATCACCCCGCCCCATTCTCCCGCTTTCCATCACCCCGCCCCATTCTCCCGCTTTCCATCACCCCGCCCCATTCTCCCGCTTTCCATCACCCGCCCCATTCCCGCTCTTCCATCACCCCGCCCCATTCTCCCGCTTTCATCAACCCCGCCCCATTCTCCCGCTTTCCATCACCCCGCCCCATTCTCCCGCTTTCCATCACCCCGCCCCATTCTCCCTCCTTCCATCACCCCGCCCCATTCTCCCGCTTTCCATCACCCCGCCCCATTCTCCCGCTTTCCATCACCCCGCCCCATTCTCCCGCTTTCCATCACCCCGCCCCATTCTCCCGCTTTCCATCACCCCGCCCCATTCTCCCGCTTTCCATCACCCCGCCCCATTCTCCCGCTTTCCATCACCCCGCCCCATTCTCCCGCTTTCCATCACCCCGCCCCATTCTCCCGCTTTCCATCACCCCGCCCCATTCTCCCGCTTTCCATCACCCCGCCCCATTCTCCCGCTTTCCATCACCCCGCCCCATTCTCCCGCTTTCCATCACCCCGCCCCATTCTCCCGCTTTCCATCACCCCGCCCCATTCTCCCGCTTTCCATCACCCCGCCCCATTCTCCCGCTTTCCATCACCCCGCCCCATTCTCCCGCTTTCCATCACCCCGCCCCATTTCCCTCTTTCCATCACCCCGCCCCATTCTCCCGCTTTCCATCACCCCGCCCCATTCTCCCGCTTTCCATCACCCCGCCCCATTCTCCCGCTTTCCATCACCCGCCCCCATTCTCCCGCTTTCCATCACCCCGCCCCATTCTCCTCCTTCCATCACCCCGCCCATTCTCCCGCTTTCCATCACCCGCCCCATTCTCCCGCTTTCCATCACCCCGCCCCATTCTCCCGCTTTCCATCACCCCGCCCATTCTCCCGCTTTCCATCACCCCGCCCCATTCTCCCGCTTTCCATCACCCCGCCCCATTCTCCCGCTTTCCATCACCCCGCCCCATTCTCCCGCTTTCCATCACCCCGCCCCATTTCTCCCGCTTTCCATCACCCCGCCCCATTCTCCCGCTTTCCATCACCCCGCCCCATTCTCCCGCTTTCCATCACCCCGCCCCATTCTCCCGCTTTCCATCACCCCGCCCATTCTCCCGCTTTCCATCACCCCGCCCCATTCTCCCTCCTTCCATCACCCCGCCCCATTCTCCCCCTTTCCATCACCCCGCCCCATTCTCCCGCTTTCCATCACCCCGCCCCCATTCCTCCGCTTTCCATCACCCCGCCCCATTCTCCCGCTTTCCATCACCCCGCCCATTCTCCCGCTTCCATCACCCCGCCCCATTCTCCCGCTTTCCATCACCCCGCCCCATTCTCCCGCTTTCCATCACCCCGCCCCATTCTCCCGCTTTCCATCACCCCGCCCCATTCTCCCGCTTTCCATCACCCCGCCCCATTCTCCCGCTTTCCATCACCCCGCCCCATTCTCCCGCTTTCCATCACCCCGCCCCATTCTCCCGCTTTCCATCACCCCGCCCCATTCTCCCGCTTTCCATCACCCGCCCCATTCTCCCGCTTTCCATCACCCCGCCCCATTCTCCGCTTTCCATCACCCCGCCCCATTCTCCCGCTTTCCATCACCCCGCCCCATTCTCCCGCTTTCCATCACCCCGCCCCATTCTCCGCTTTCCATCACCCCGCCCCATTCTCCCGCTTTCCATCACCCCGCCCCATTCTCCCGCTTTCCATCACCCGCCCCATTCTCCCGCTTTCCATCACCCGCCCCATTCTCCCGCTTTCCATCACCCCGCCCCATTCTCCCGCTTTCCATCACCCGCCCCATTCTCCCCTTTCCATCACCCCGCCCCATTCTCCCGCTTTCCATCACCCCGCCCCATTCTCCCGCTTTCCATCACCCCGCCCCATTCTCCCGCTTTCCATCACCCCGCCCCATTCTCCCGCTTTCCATCACCCCGCCCCATTCTCCCGCTTTCCATCACCCCGCCCCATTCTCCCGCTTTCCATCACCCCCCCCCATTCTCCCGCTTTCCATCACCCCGCCCCATTCTCCCGCTTTCCATCACCCCGCCCCATTCTCCCGCTTTCCATCACCCCGCCCCATTCTCCCGCTTTCCATCACCCCGCCCCATTCTCCCGCTTTCCATCACCCCGCCCCATTCTCCCGCTTTCCATCACCCCGCCCCATTCTCCCGCTTTCCATCACCCCGCCCCATTCTCCCGCTTTCCATCACCCCCCCGCCCCATTCTCCCGCTTTCCATCACCCCGCCCCATTCTCCTCCTTTCCATCACCCCGCCCCATTCTCCGCTTTCCATCACCCCGCCCCATTCTCCCGCTTTCCATCACCCCGCCCCATTCTCCCGCTTCCATCACCCCGCCCCATTCTCCCGCTTTCCATCACCCCGCCCATTCTCCCGCTTTCCATCACCCCGCCCCATTCTCCCGCTTTCCATCACCCGCCCCATTCTCCGCTTTCCATCACCCCGCCCCATTCTCCCGCTTTCCACATCACCCCGCCCCATTCTCCCTCCTTCCATCACCCCGCCCCATTCTCCCGCTTCCATCACCCCGCCCCATTCTCCCTCTTTCCATCACCCCGCCCCATTCTCCCGCTTCCATCACCCCGCCCCATTCTCCCGCTTTCCATCACCCCGCCCATTCTCCCGCTTTCCATCACCCCGCCCCATTCTCCCGCTTTCATCACCCCGCCCCATTCTCCCGCTTTCCATCACCCCGCCCCATTCTCCCGCTTTCCATCACCCGCCCCATTCTCCCGCTTTCCATCACCCCCCCCCATTCTCCCGCTTTCCATCACCCCGCCCCATTCTCCCGCTTTCCATCACCCCGCCCCATTCTCCCGCTTTCCATCACCCCGCCCCATTCTCTCCGCTTTCCATCACCCGCCCCATTCTCCCGCTTTCCATCCCCGCCCCATTCCCGCTTTCCATCACCCCGCCCCATTCTCCCGCTTTCCATCACCCCGCCCCATTCTCCCGCTTCCATCACCCCGCCCCATTCTCCCGCTTTCCATCACCCCGCCCCATTCTCCCGCTTTCCATCACCCCGCCCCATTCTCCCGCTTTCCATCACCCCGCCCCATTCTCCCGCTTTCCATCACCCCGCCCCATTCTCCCGCTTTCCATCACCCCGCCCCATTCTCCCGCTTTCCATCACCCCGCCCCATTCTCCCGCTTTCCATCACCCCGCCCCCATTCTCCCGCTTTCCATCACCCCGCCCCATTCTCCCGCTTTCCATCACCCCGCCCCATTCTCCCGCTTTCCATCACCCGCCCCATTCTCCCGCTTTCCATCACCCCGCCCCATTCTCCCGCTTTCCATCACCCCGCCCCATTCTCCCGCTTTCCATCACCCCGCCCCATTCTCCCGCCTTCCATCACCCCGCCCCATTCTCCCGCTTCCATCACCCCGCCCCATTCTCCCGTTTCCATCACCCCGCCCCATTCTCCCGCTTTCCATCACCCCGCCCCATTCTCCCGCTTTCCATCACCCGCCCCATTCTCCCGCTTTCCATCACCCCGCCCCATTCTCCCGCTTTCCATCACCCGCCCCCATTCTCCCGCTTTCCATCACCCCGCCCCATTCTCCCGCTTTCCATCACCCCGCCCCATTCTCCCGCTTTCCATCACCCCGCCCCATTCTCCCGCTTTCCATCACCCCGCCCCATTCTCCCGCTTTCCATCACCCCGCCCCATTCTCCCGCTTTCCATCACCCCGCCCCATTCTCCCGCTTTCCATCACCCCGCCCCATTCTCCCGCTTTCCATCACCCCGCCCCATTCTCCCGCTTTCCATCACCCCGCCCCATTCTCCCGCTTTCCATCACCCCGCCCCATTCTCCCTCCTTCCATCACCCGCCCCATTCTCCCGCTTTCCATCACCCGCCCCATTCTCCCGCTTTCCATCACCCCGCCCCATTCTCCCGTTCCATCACCCCGCCCCATTCTCCCGCTTTCCATCACCCCGCCCCATTCTCCCGCTTTCCATCACCCCGCCCCATTCTCCCGCTTTCCATCACCCCGCCCCATTCTCCCGCTTTCCATCACCCCGCCCCATTCTCCCCGCTTTCCATCACCCCGCCCCATTCTCCCGCTTTCCATCACCCCGCCCCATTCTCCCGCTTTCCATCACCCCGCCCCATTCTCCCTCCTTCCATCACCCCGCCCCATTCTCCCTCCTTTCCATCACCCCGCCCATTCTCCCGCTTTCCATCACCCCCCCCCATTCTCCCGCTTTCCATCACCCCGCCCCATTCTCCCGCTTTCCATCACCCCGCCCCATTCTCCCGCTTCCATCACCCCGCCCCATTCTCCCGCTTTCCATCACCCGCCCCATTCTCCCGCTTTCCATCACCCCGCCCCATTCTCCCCCTTTCCATCACCCCGCCCCATTCTCCCGCTTTCCATCACCCCGCCCCCATTCTCCCGCTTTCCATCACCCCGCCCCATTCTCCCGCTTTCCATCACCCCGCCCCATTCTCCGCCTTCCATCACCCCGCCCATTCTCCCGCTTTCCATCACCCCGCCCCATTCTCCCGCTTTCCATCACCCCGCCCCATTCTCCCGCTTTCCATCACCCCGCCCATTCTCCCGCTTTCATCACCCCGCCCCATTCTCCCGCTTTCCATCACCCCGCCCCATTCTCCCGCTTTCCATCACCCCGCCCCATTCTCCCGCTTCTTTCCATCACCCCGCCCCATTCTCCCTCCTTCCATCACCCCGCCCCCATTCTCCCGCTTTCCATCACCCCGCCCCATTCTCCCGCTTTCCATCACCCCCCGCCCCATTCTCCCGCTTTCCATCACCCCGCCCCATTCTCCCGCTTTCCATCACCCCGCCCCATTCTCTCCGCTTTCCATCACCCCGCCCCATTCTCCCGCTTTCCATCACCCGCCCCATTCTCCCGCTTTCCATCACCCCGCCCCATTCTCCCGCTTTCCATCACCCCGCCCCATTCTCCCGCTTTCCATCACCCCGCCCCATTCTCCCGCTTTCCATCACCCCGCCCCATTCTCCCGCTTTCCATCACCCCGCCCATTCTCCCGCTTTCCATCACCCGCCCCATTCTCCCGCTTTCCATCACCCCGCCCCATTCTCCCGCTTTCCATCACCCCGCCCCATTCTCCCGCTTTCCATCACCCCGCCCCATTCTCCCGCTTTCCATCACCCCGCCCCATTCTCCCTCTTTCCATCACCCCGCCCCCCATTCTCCCGCTTTCCATCACCCCGCCCCATTCTCCCGCTTTCCATCACCCCGCCCCATTCTCCCGCTTTCCATCACCCCGCCCCATTCTCCCGCTTTCCATCACCCGCCCCATTCTCCCGCTTTCCATCACCCCGCCCCATTCTTCTCGCTTTCCATCACCCCGCCCCATTCTCCCTCCTTCCATCACCCCGCCCCATTCTCCCGCTTTCCATCACCCCGCCCCATTCTCCCGCTTTCCATCACCCCGCCCCATTCTCCCGCTTTCCATCACCCCGCCCCATTCTCCCGCTTTCCATCACCCCGCCCCATTCTCCCCGCTTTCCATCACCCCGCCCCATTCTCCCTCCTTCCATCACCCCGCCCCATTCTCCCTCCTTCCATCACCCGCCCCATTCTCCCTCTTTCCATCACCCCGCCCCATTCTCCCGCTTTCCATCACCCCGCCCCATTCTCCCGCTTTCCATCACCCCGCCCCATTCTCCCGCTTCCATCACCCGCCCCATTCTCCCTCCTTCCATCCGCCCCTCCCCCACCCCCCGCCCCATTCTCCCTCCTTCCATCACCCCGCCCCATTCTCCCGCTTTCCATCACCCCGCCCCATTCTCCGCTTTCCATCACCCCGCCCCATTCTCCCGCTTTCCATCACCCGCCCCATTCTCCCGCTTTCCATCACCACGCCCCATTCTCCCGCTTTCCATCACCCCGCCCCATTCTCCCTCCTTCCATCACCCCGCCCCATTCTCCCGCTTTCCATCACCCCGCCCCCATTCTCCCGCTTCCATCACCCCGCCCCATTCTCCCGCTTTCCATCACCCCGCCCCATTCTCCCGCTTTCCATCACCCCCCACCCCGCTTTCCATCACCCCCCCCCGTCCCCCCCCCCCCCCCCCCCCCCCCCCCCCCCCCCCCCCCCCTTTCCATCCCCCCCCCCCATTCCCCCCCTCCCCACCACCCGCCCCATTCTCCCGCTTTCCATCACCCCGCCCCATTCTCCCGCTTTCCATCACCCCGCCCCATTCTCCCCGCTTTCCATCACCCCGCCCCATTCTCCCGCTTTCCATCACCCCCCCCACCCTCCCCCCCCACCCCCCCATTCTCCGCTTTCCATCACCCCGCCCCCATTCTCCCGCTTTCCATCACCCCGCCCCATTCTCCCGCTTCCATCACCCCGCCCCATTCTCCGCTTTCCATCACCCCCCGCCCCATTCTCCCGCTTTCCATCACCCGCCCCATTCTCCCGCTTTCCATCACCCCGCCCCATTCTCCCGCTTTCCATCACCCCGCCCCATTCTCCCGCTTTCCATCACCCCGCCCCATTCTCCCGCTTTCCATCACCCCGCCCCATTCTCCCGCTTTCCATCACCCCGCCCCATTCTCCCGCTTTCCATCACCCCGCCCCATTCTCCCGCCTTCCATCACCCCGCCCCATTCTCCCGCTTTCCATCACCCCGCCCCATTCTCCCGCTTTCCATCACCCCGCCCCATTTCCCTCTTTCCATCACCCCGCCCCATTCTCCCGCTTTCCATCACCCCGCCCCATTCTCCCGCTTTCCATCACCCCGCCCCATTCTCCCGCTTTCCATCACCCGCCCATTCTCCCGCTTTCCATCACCGCCCCATTCTCCCGCTTTCCATCACCCCGCCCCATTCTCCCCGCTTTCCATCACCCGCCCCATTCTCCCTCCTTCCATCACCCCGCCCCATTCTCCGCTTTCCATCACCCCGCCCCATTCTCCCGCTTTCCATCACCCCGCCCCATTCTCCCGCTTCCTTTCCATCACCCCGCCCATTCTCCCGCTTTCCATCACCCCGCCCCATTCTCCCGCTTTCCATCACCCCGCCCCATTCTCCCGCTTTCCATCACCCCGCCCCATTCCCATTCTCCCGCTTTCCATCACCCCGCCCCATTCTCCCTCTTTCCATCACCCCGCCCCATTCTCCCGCTTTCATCACCCCGCCCCATTCTCCCGCTTTCCATCACCCCGCCCCATTCTCCCGCTTCCATCACCCCGCCCCATTCTCCCGCTTTCCATCACCCCGCCCCATTCTCCCGCTTTCCATCACCCCGCCCCATTCTCCCGCTTTCCATCACCCCGCCCCATTCTCCCGCTTTCCATCACCCCCGCCCCTTCTCCCGCTTTCCATCACCCCGCCCCATTCTCCCGCTTTCCATCACCCCGCCCCATTCTCCCGCTTTCCATCACCCCCGCCCCATTCTCCCGCTTTCCATCACCCCGCCCCATTCTCCCGCTTTCCATCACCCCGCCCCATCTCCCGCTTTCCATCACCCCGCCCCATTCTCCCGCTTTCCATCACCCCGCCCCATTCTCCCGCTTTCCATCACCCCGCCCCATTCTCCCGCTTTCCATCACCCCGCCCCATTCTCCCGCTTTCCATCACCCCGCCCCATTCTCCCGCTTTCCATCACCCCGCCCCATTCTCCCGCTTTCCATCACCCCGCCCCATTCTCCCGCTTCCATCACCCCGCCCCATTCTCCCGCTTTCCATCACCCGCCCCATTCTCCCGCTTTCCATCACCCCGCCCCATTCTCCCGCTTTCCATCACCCCGCCCCATTCTCCCGCTTTCCATCACCCCGCCCCATTCTCCCGCTTTCCATCACCCCGCCCCATTCTCCGCTTTCCATCACCCCGCCCCATTCTCCCGCTTTCCATCACCCCGCCCCATTCTCCCGCTTTCCATCACCCCGCCCCATTCTCCCGCTTTCCATCACCCCGCCCCATTCTCCCGCTTTCCATCACCCCGCCCCATTCTCCCGCTTCCATCACCCCGCCCCATTCTCCCGCTTTCCATCACCCCGCCCCATTCTCCCGCTTTCCATCACCCCGCCCCATTCTCCCGCTTTCCATCACCCCGCCCCATTCTCCCTCCTTCCATCACCCCGCCCCATTCTCCCTCCTTCCATCACCCCCCCATTCTCCCGCTTTCCATCACCCCGCCCCATTCTCCCGCTTTCCATCACCCCGCCCCATTCTCCGCTTTCCATCACCCCGCCCCATTCTCCCGCTTTCCATCACCCCGCCCCATTCTCCCGCTTTCCATCACCCCGCCCCATTCTCCCGCTTTCCATCACCCCGCCCCATTCTCCCTCTTTCCATCACCCCGCCCCATTCTCCCGCTTTCCATCACCCCGCCCCATTCTCCCGCTTTCCATCACCCCGCCCCATTCTCCCGCTTTCCATCACCCCGCCCCATTCTCCCGCTTTCCATCACCCCCCCCATTCTCCCGCTTTCCATCACCCCGCCCCATTCTCCCGCTTTCCATCACCCCGCCCCATTCTCCCGCTTTCCATCACCCCGCCCCATTCTCCCGCTTTCCATCACCCCGCCCCATTCTCCCGCTTTCCATCACCCCGCCCCATTCTCCCGCTTTCCATCACCCCGCCCCATTCTCCCGCTTTCCATCACCCCGCCCCATTCTCCCTCCTTCCATCACCCCGCCCCATTCTCCCCTTTCCATCACCCCGCCCCATTCTCCCGCTTTCCATCACCCCGCCCCATTCTCCCGCTTTCCATCACCCCGCCCCATTCTCCCGCTTCCATCACCCGCCCCATTCTCCCGCTTTCCATCACCCCGCCCCATTCTCCCGCTTCCATCACCCCGCCCCATTCTCCTCTTTCCATCACCCGCCCCATTCTCCCGCTTTCCATCACCCCGCCCCATTCTCCCGCTTTCCATCACCCCGCCCCATTCTCCCGCTTTCCATCACCCCGCCCCATTCTCCCGCTTTCCATCACCCGCCCCATTCTCCCGCTTTCCATCACCCCGCCCCATTCTCCCTCCTTCCATCACCCCGCCCCATTCTCCCTCCTCCATCACCCCGCCCCATTCTCCCGCTTTCCATCACCCGCCCCATTCTCCCGCTTTCCATCACCCCGCCCCATTCTCCCGCTTTCCATCACCCCGCCCCATTCTCCCGCTTTCCATCACCCGCCCATTCTCCCGCTTTCCATCACCCCGCCCCATTCTCCCGCTTTCCATCACCCCGCCCCATTCTCCCGCTTTCCATCACCCCGCCCCATTCTCCCGCTTTCCATCACCCCGCCCCATTCTCCCTCCTCCATCACCCCGCCCCATTCTCCCCTCTTTCCATCACCCGCCCCATTCTCCCGCTTTCCATCACCCCGCCCCATTCTCCCGCTTTCCATCACCCCGCCCCATTCTCCCGCTTTCCATCACCCGCCCCATTCTCCCGCTTTCCATCACCCCGCCCCATTCTCCCGCTTTCCATCACCCCGCCCCATTCTCCCCTTCCATCACCCCGCCCCATTCTCCCTCCTTCCATCACCCCGCCCCATTCTCCCGCTTTCCATCACCCCGCCCCATTCTCCCGCTTTCCATCACCCCGCCCCATTCTCCCGCTTTCCATCACCCCGCCCCATTCTCCGCTTTCCATCACCCCGCCCCATTCTCCCGCCTTCCATCACCCCGCCCCATTCTCCGCCTTCCATCACCCCGCCCCATTCTCCCGCTTTCCATCACCCCCGCCCCATTCTCCCGCTTTCCATCACCCCGCCCCATTCTCCCGCTTTCCATCACCCCGCCCCATTCTCCCGCTTTCCATCACCCCGCCCCATTCTCCCGCTTTCCATCCGCCGCACCCCCGCTCCCCATTCTCCCTCTTTCCATCTTCCATCACCCCCCCATTCTCCCTCCTTTCCATCACCCCGCCCCATTCTCCCGCTTTCCATCACCCCGCCCCATTCTCCCGCTTTCCATCACCCGCCCCATTCTCCCGCTTTCCATCACCCCGCCCCATTCTCCCGCTTTCCATCACCCCGCCCCATTCTCCCGCTTTCCATCACCCCGCCCCATTCTCCCGCTTTCCATCACCCCGCCCCATTCTCCCGCTTTCCATCACCCCGCCCCATTCTCCCGCTTTCCATCACCCCGCCCATTCTCCCGCTTTCCATCACCCCGCCCCATTCTCCCGCTTTCCATCACCCCGCCCCATTCTCCCGCTTTCCATCACCCCGCCCCATTCTCCCGCTTTCCATCACCCCGCCCCATTCTCCCTCCTTCCATCACCCCGCCCCATTCTCCCGCTTTCCATCACCCCCCCATTCTCCCGCTTTCCATCACCCCGCCCCATTCTCCCGCTTTCCATCACCCCGCCCCATTCTCCCGCTTTCCATCACCCCGCCCCATTCTCCCGCTTTCCATCACCCCGCCCCATTCTCCCGCTTTCCATCACCCCGCCCCATTCTCCCGCTTTCCATCACCCCGCCCCATTCTCCCGCTTTCCATCACCCCGCCCCATTCTCCGCTTTCCATCACCCCGCCCCATTCTCCCGCTTTCCATCACCCCGCCCCATTCTCCCGCTTTCCATCACCCCGCCCCATTCTCCCGCTTTCCATCACCCCGCCCCATTCTCCCGCTTTCCATCACCCCGCCCCATTCTCCCGCTTTCCATCACCCCGCCCCATTCTCCCGCTTCCATCACCCCGCCCCATTCTCCCGCTTTCCATCACCCCGCCCCATTCTCCCGCTTTCCATCACCCCGCCCCATTCTCCCGCTTTCCATCACCCCGCCCCATTCTCCCGCTTTCCATCACCCCGCCCCATTCTCCCGCTTTCCATCACCCCGCCCCATTCTCCCGCTTTCCATCACCCCGCCCCATTCTCCCGCTTTCCATCACCCGCCCCATTCTCCCGCTTTCCATCACCCCGCCCCATTCTCCCGCTTTCCATCACCCCGCCCCCTCTCCCGCTTTCCATCACCCCGCCCCATTCTCCCCTTCCTTCCATCACCCCGCCCCATTCTCCCGCTTTCCCATCCATCCCCGCCCCATTCTCCCGCTTTCCATCACCCCGCCCCATTCTCCCGCTTTTCCATCACCCCGCCCCATTCTCCCGCTTTCCATCACCCCGCCCCATTCTCCCGCTTTCCATCACCCCGCCCCATTCTCCCGCTTTCCATCACCCCGCCCCATTCTCCCGCTTTCCATCACCCCGCCCCATTCTCCCGCTTTCCATCACCCCGCCCCATTCTCCCGCTTTCCATCACCCCGCCCATTCTCCGCTTTCCATCACCCCGCCCCATTCTCCCGCTTTCCATCACCCCGCCCCATTCTCCCGCTTTCCATCACCCCGCCCCATTCTCCCGCTTTCCATCACCCCGCCCCATTCTCCCGCTTTCCATCACCCCGCCCCATTCTCCCGCTTTCCATCACCCCGCCCATTCTCTCGCTTTCCATCACCCCGCCCCATTCTCCCGCTTTCCATCACCCCGCCCATTCTCCCGCTTTCCATCACCCCGCCCCATTCTCCCTCCTCCATCACACCCGCCCCATTCTCCCGCTTTCCATCACCCCGCCCCATTCTCCCGCTTTCCATCACCCCGCCCCATTCTCCCGCTTTCCATCACCCCCGCCCCATTCTCCCGCTTTCCATCACCCCGCCCCATTCTCCCGCTTTCCATCACCCCGCCCCATTCTCCCGCTTTCCATCACCCCGCCCCATTCTCCCGCTTTCCATCACCCCGCCCCATTCTCCCGCTTTCCATCACCCCGCCCCATTCTCCCTCTTTCCATCACCCCGCCCCATTCTCCCCCTTTCCATCACCCCGCCCCATTCTCCCGCTTTCCATCACCCCGCCCCATTCTCCCGCTTTCCATCACCCCGCCCCATTCTCTCGCTTTCCATCACCCGCCCCATTCTCCCGCTTTCCATCACCCCGCCCCATTCTCCCGCTTTCATCACCCCGCCCCATTCTCCCGCTTTCCATCACCCGCCCCATTCTCCCGCTTTCCATCACCCCGCCCCATTCTCCCGCTTTCCATCACCCCGCCCCATTCTCCCGCTTTCCATCACCCCGCCCCATTCTCCCGCTTTCCATCACCCCGCCCCATTCTCCCGCTTTCCATCACCCCGCCCCATTCTCCCGCTTTCCATCACCCCGCCCCATTCTCCCGCTTTCCATCACCCCGCCCCATTCTCCCTCTTCCATCACCCCGCCCCATTCTCCCGCTTCCATCACCCGCCCCATTCTCCCGCTTTCCATCACCCCGCCCCATTCTCCCGCTTTCCATCACCCCGCCCCATTCTCCCTGCTTTCATCACCCCGCCCCATTCTCCCGCTTTCCATCACCCCGCCCCATTCTCCCGCTTTCCATCACCCCGCCCCATTCTCCCGCTTTCCATCACCCCGCCCCATTCTCCCGCTTCCATCACCCCCCCCCATTCTCCCGCTTTCCATCCCCCGCCCCATTCTCCCTCTTTCCATCACCCCCGCCCCATTCTCCCCTTTCCATCACCCCGCCCCATTCTCCCGCTTTCCATCACCCCGCCCCATTCTCCCGCTTTCCATCACCCCGCCCCATTCTCCCGCTTTCCATCACCCCGCCCCATTCTCCCGCTTTCCATCACCCCGCCCCATTCTCCCGCTTTCCATCACCCCGCCCATTCTCCCGCTTTCCATCACCCCGCCCCATTCTCCCGCTTCCATCACCCCGCCCCATTCTCCCGCTTTCCATCACCCCGCCCCATTCTCCCGCTTTCCATCACCCCGCCCCATTCTCCCGCTTTCCATCACCCCGCCCCATTCTCCCGCTTTCCATCACCCCGCCCCATTCTCCCGCTTTCCATCACCCCGCCCCATTCTCCGCTTTCCATCACCCCGCCCCATTCTCCCGCTTTCCATCACCATTCTCCCCGCTTTCCATCACCCGCCCCATTCTCTCCGTTTCATCCACCACCGCCGCCCCCCCCCCCATTCTCCCGCTTCTCACACACCCCGCCCCATTCTCCCGCTTTCCATCACCCCGCCCCATTCTCCCGCTTTCCATCAACCCGCCCCATTCTCCCGCTTTCCATCACCCCCCGCCCATTCTCCCGCTTTCCATCACCCCGCCCCATTCTCCCGCTTTCCATCACCCCGCCCATTTCCCTCCTTTCCATCACCCCGCCCCATTCTCCTCCTTTCCATCACCCCGCCCCATTCTCCCGCTTTCCATCACCCCGCCCCATTCTCCGCTTTTCCATCACCCCGCCCCATTCTCCCGCTTTCCATCACCCCGCCCCATTCTCCCGCTTTCCATCACCCCGCCCCATTCTCCCGCTTTCCATCACCCCGCCCCATTCTCCCGCTTTCCATCACCCCGCCCCATTCTCCCTCTTTCCATCACCCCGCCCCATTCTCCCGCTTTCCATCACCCCGCCCCATTCTCCCGCTTTCCATCACCCCGCCCCATTCTCCCGCTTTCCATCACCCGCCCCATTCTCCCGCTTTCCATCACCCACCCATTCTCCCGCCTTTCCATCACCCCGCCCCATTCTCCCGCTTTCCATCACCCGCCCCATTCTCCCGCTTTCCATCACCCCGCCCCATTCTCCCGCTTTCCATCACCCGCCCCATTCTCCCGCTTTCCATCACCCCCCCCATTCTCCCGCTTTCCATCACCCCGCCCCATTCTCCCGCTTTCCATCACCCGCCCCATTCTCCCTCTTTCCATCACCCCGCCCCATTCTCCCGCTTTCCATCACCCCGCCCCATTCTCCCGCTTTCCATCACCCGCCCCATTCTCCCGCTTTCCATCACCCCGCCCATTCTCCCGCTTTCCATCACCCCGCCCCATTCTCCCGCTTTCCATCACCCCTCCCCGCCCATTCTCTCCCGCTTTCCATCACCCCGCCCCATTCTCCCGCTTTCCATCACCCCGCCCCATTCTCCCGCTTTCCATCACACCCCGCCCCATTCTCCCGCTTTCCATCACCCCGCCCCATTCTCCCGCTTTCCATCACCCCGCCCCATTCTCCCGCTTTCCATCACCCCGCCCCATTCTCCCGCTTTCCATCACCCCGCCCCATTCTCCCGCTTTCCATCACCCCGCCCCATTCTCCCCCGCTTTCCATCACCCCGCCCCATTCTCCCGCTTTCCATCACCCCGCCCCATTCTCCGCTTTCCATCACCCCGCCCCATTCTCCCTCCTTCCATCACCCCGCCCCATTCTCCCGCTTTCCATCACCCCGCCATTCTCCCGCTTTCCATCACCCCCGCCCATTCTCCGCTTTCCATCACCCCGCCCCATTCTCCCGCTTTCCATCACCCCGCCCCATTCTCCCGCTTTCCATCACCCCGCCCCATTCTCCCTCCTTCCATCACCCCGCCCCATTCTCCCGCCCTTTCCATCACCCCGCCCCATTCTCCCGCTTTCCATCACCCCGCCCCATTCTCCCGCTTTCCATCACCCCGCCCCATTCTCCCTCCTTTCCATCACCCCGCCCCATTCTCCCTCCTTCATCACCCCGCCCCATTCTCCCGCTTTCCATCACCCCGCCCCATTCTCCCGCTTTTCATCACCCCGCCCCATTCTCCCGCTTTCCATCACCCCGCCCCATTCTCCCGCTTTCCATCACCCCGCCCATTCTCCCGCTTTCCATCACCCCGCCCCATTCTTCCCGCTTCCATCACCCCCGCCCCATTCTCCCGCTTTCCATCACCCCGCCCCATTCTCCGCTTTCCATCACCCCGCCCCATTCTCCCGCTTTCCATCACCCCGCCCCATTCTCCCTTTTCCATCACCCCGCCCCATTCTCCCGCTTTCCATCACCCCGCCCCATTCCCCTCCGCTTTCCATCACCCCGCCCCATTCTCCCGCTTTCCATCACCCCGCCCCATTCTCCCGCTTTCCATCACCCCGCCCCATTCTCCCTTTCCATCACCCCGCCCCATTCTCCCGCTTTCCATCACCCCGCCCCATTCTCCCGCTTTCCATCACCCCGCCCATTCTCCCGCTTTCCATCACCCCGCCCCATTCTCCCTCTTTCCATCACCCCGCCATTCTCCCTCCCTTCCATCACCCCGCCCCATTCTCCCGCTTCCATCACCCCGCCCCATTCTCCCGCTTTCCATCACCCCGCCCATTCTCCTCCGCTTTCCATCACCCCGCCCCATTCTCCCGCTTTCCATCACCCCGCCCATTCTCCCTCCTTCCATCACCCCGCCCCATTCTCTCGCTTCCATCACCCCGCCCCATTCTCCCGCTTTCCATCACCCCGCCCCATTCTCCCGCTTTCCATCACCCCGCCCCATTCTCCCGCTTTCCATCACCCCGCCCCATTCTCCCGCTTTCCATCACCCCGCCCCATTCTCCCGCTTTCCATCACCCCGCCCCATTCTCCCTCCTTCCATCACCCCGCCCCATTCTCCCGCTTTCCATCACCCCGCCCATTCTCCCGCTTTCCATCACCCCGCCCCATTCTCCCGCTTTCCATCACCCCCGCCCCATTCTCCCGCTTTCCATCACCCCGCCCCATTCTCCCGCTTTCCATCACCCCGCCCCATTTCTCCCTCCTTCCATCACCCCCCCCATTCTCCCCTCTTCCATCACACCCCGCCCCATTCTCCCGCTTTCCATCACCCCGCCCCATTCTCCGCTTTCCATCACCCCGCCCCATTCTCCGCTTTCCATCACCCCGCCCATTCTCCCTCTTTCCATCACCCCGCCCCATTCTCCCTCCTTCCATCACCCGCCCCATTCTCCCGCTTTCCATCACCCCGCCCCATTCTCCCGCTTCCATCACCCCGCCCCATTCTCCCGCTTTCCATCACCCCGCCCCATTCTCCCGCTTTCCATCACCCCGCCCCATTCTCCCGCTTTCCATCACCCCGCCCCATTCTCCCTCTTTCCATCACCCCCCGCCCCATTCTCCCTCCTTCCATCACCCCGCCCCATTCTCCCGTTTCCATCACCCCGCCCCATTCTCCCGCTTTCCATCACCCCGCCCCCATTCTCCCGCTTTCCATCACCCCGCCCCATTCTCCCGCTTTCCATCACCCCGCCCCATTCTCCCTCTTTCCATCACCCGCCCCATTCTCCCTCCTTCATCACCCCGCCCCATTCTCCGCTTTCCATCACCCCGCCCATTCTCCCGCTTTCCATCACCCCGCCCCATTCTCCCCGTTTCCCATCACCCCGCCCCATTCTCCCGCTTTCCATCACCCCGCCCCATTCTCCCGCTTTCCATCACCCCGCCCCATTCTCCCTCCTTCCATCACCCCGCCCCATTCTCCCGCCTTCCATCACCCCGCCCCATTCTCCCGCTTTCCATCACCCCGCCCCATTCTCCCGCTTTCCATCACCCCGCCCCATTCTCCCGCTTTCCATCACCCCGCCCCATTCTCCCGCTTTCCATCACCCCGCCCCATTCTCCCGCTTTCCATCACCCCGCCCCATTTCCCGCTTTCCATCACCCCGCCCCATTCTCGCTTTCCATCACCCCGCCCCCATTCTCCCGCTTTCCATCACCCCGCCCATTCTCCCGCTTTCCATCACCCCGCCCCATTCTCCCGCTTTCCATCACCCCGCCCCATTCTCCCGCTTTCCATCACCCCCGCCCCTTCACTCCCACTTTCCATCACCCCGCACCCGCCCCATTCTCCCTCCTTCCATCACCCCGCCCCCATTCTCTCCGCTTTCCATCACCCCGCCCCATTCTCCCGCTTTCCATCACCCCGCCCCATTCTCCCGCTTTCCATCACCCGCCCCATTCTCCCGCTTTCCATCACCCCGCCCCATTCTCCCGCTTTCCATCACCCCGCCCCATTCTCCCGCTTTCCATCACCCCGCCCCATTCTCCCGCTTTCCATCACCCCGCCCCATTCTCCCGCTTTCCATCACCCCGCCCATTCTCCCCCCTTTCCATCACCCGCCCCATTCTCCCGCTTTCCATCACCCCGCCCCATTCTCCCGCTTTCCATCACCCGCCCCATTCTCCGCTTTCCATCACCCCGCCCCATTCTCCCGCTTTCCATCACCCGCCCCATTCTCCCGCTTTCCATCACCCCGCCCCATTCTCCCGCTTTCCATCACCCCGCCCCATTCTCCCCCTTCCATCACCGCCCCATTCTCCCGCTTCCATCACCCCGCCCCATTCTCCCGCTTTCCATCACCCCGCCCCATTCTCCCGCTTTCCATCACCCCGCCCCATTCTCCCGCTTTCCATCACACCGCCCCATTCTCCCGCTTTCCATCACCCCGCCCATTCTCCCGCTTTCCATCACCCCGCCCCATTCCCCCCCTTTCCATCACCCGCCCCATTCTCCCGCTTTCCATCACCCCGCCCCATTCTCCCGCTTTCCATCACCCCGCCCCTTCTCTCCGCTTTCCATCACCCCGCCCCATTCTCCCGCTTTTTCACCCCCGCCCCATTCTCCCGCTTTCCATCACCCCGCCCCATTCTCCCGCTTTCCATCACCCCGCCCCATTCTCCCGCTTTCCATCACCCCGCCCCATTCTCCCGCTTTCCATCACCCCGCCCCATTCTCCCGCTTTCCATCACCCCGCCCCATTCTCCCGCTTTCCATCACCCCGCCCCATTCTCCCGCTTTCCATCACCCCGCCCCATTCTCCCGCTTTCCATCACCCGCCCCATTCTCCCGCTTTCCATCACCCCGCCCCATTCTCCCGCTTTCCATCACCCCGCCCCATTCTCCCGCTTTCCATCACCCCGCCCCATTCTCCCGCTTTCCATCACCCCGCCCCATTCTCCCGCTTTCCATCACCCCCCCCATTCTCCCGCTTTCCATCACCCCGCCCCATTCTCCCGCTTTCCATCACCCCGCCCCATTCTCCCGCTTTCCATCACCCCGCCCCATTCTCCCGCTTTTCCATCACCCCGCCCCATTCTCCCGCTTTCCATCACCCGCCCCATTCTCCCGCTTTCCATCACCCGCCCCATTCTCCCGCCTTTCCATCACCCCGCTCCCCATTCTCCCCGCTTTCCATCACCCCGCCCCATTCTCCCTCTTTCCATCACCCCGCCCCATTCTCCCGCTTTCCATCACCCCCCATTCTCCCGCTTTCCATCACCCCGCCCCATTTCTCCGCTTCCATCACCCCGCCCCATTCTCCCGCTTTCCATCACCCCGCCCCATTCTCCCGCTTTCCATCACCCCGCCCCATTCTCCCGCTTTCCATCACCCGCCCCATTCTCCCGCTTTCCATCACCCCGCCCCATTCTCCCGCTTTCCATCACCCCGCCCCATTCTCCCGCTTTCCATCACCCCGCCCCATTCTCCCGCTTTCCATCACCCCGCCCCATTCTCCCGCTTTCCATCACCCGCCCCATTCTCCCGCTTTCCATCACCCCGCCCCATTCTCCCGCTTTCCATCACCCCGCCCCATTCTCCCGCTTTCCATCACCCCGCCCCATTCTCCCGCTTTCCATCACCCCGCCCCATTCTCCCGCTTTCCATCACCCGCCCCATTCTCCCGCTTTCCATCACCCCGCCCCATTCTCCCGCTTTCCATCACCCCGCCCCATTCTCCCGCTTTCCATCACCCCGCCCCATTCTCCCGCTTTCCATCACCCCGCCCCATTCTCCCGCTTTCCATCACCCCGCCCCATTCTCCCGCTTTCCATCACCCCGCCCCATTCTCCCGCTTTCCATCACCCCGCCCCATTCTCCCGCTTTCCATCACCCCGCCCCATTCTCCCGCTTTCCATCACCCCGCCCCATTCTCCCGCTTTCCATCACCCCGCCCCATTCTCCCGCTTTCCATCACCCCGCCCCATTCTCCCGCTTTCCATCACCCCGCCCCATTCTCCCGCTTTCCATCACCCCGCCCCATCTCTCCCGCTTTCCATCACCCCGCCCCATTCTCCCGCTTTCCATCACCCCGCCCCATTCTCCCGCTTTCCATCACCCCGCCCCATTCTCCCTCTTTCCATCACCCCGCCCCATTCTCCCGCTTTCCATCACCCCGCCCCATTCTCCCTCCTTCCATCACCCCTCCCCATTCTCCCGCTTTCCATCACCCCGCCCCATTCTCCCTCTTTCCATCACCCCGCCCCATTCTCCCTCCTTCCATCACCCCGCCCCATTCTCCGCTTTCCATCACCCCGCCCCATTCTCCCGCTTTCCATCACCCCGCCCCATTCTCCCGCTTTCCATCACCCGCCCCATTCTCCCGCTTTCCATCACCCCGCCCCATTCTCCCTCTTTCCATCACCCCGCCCCATTCTCCCTCTTTCCATCACCCCGCCCCATTCTCCCGCTTTCCATCACCCCGCCCCATTCTCCCGCTTCCATCACCCCGCCCCATTCTCCTCTTTCCATCACCCCGCCCCATTCTCCCGCTTTCCATCACCCCGCCCCATTCTCCCGCTTTCCATCACCCCGCCCCATTCTCCCGCTTTCCATCACCCCGCCCCATTCTCCCGCTTTCCACACCCCGCCCCATTCTCCCGCTTTCCATCACCCCGCCCCATTCTCCCGCTTTCCATCACCCCGCCCCATTCTCCCGCTTTCCATCACCCCGCCCCATTCTCCCGCTTTCCATCACCCCGCCCCATTCTCCCTCCTTCCATCACCCCGCCCCATTCTCCCTTTCCATCACCCCGCCCCATTCTCCCGCTTTCCATCACCCGCCCCATTCTCCCGCTTTCCATCACCCCGCCCCATTCTCCCGCTTTCCATCACCCCGCCCCATTCTCCCGCTTTCCATCACCCCGCCCCATTCTCCCGCTTTCCATCACCCGCCCCATTCTCCCGCTTTCCATCACCCCGCCCCATTCTCCCGCTTTCCATCACCCGCCCCATTCTCCCCCTTTCCATCACCCCGCCCCATTCTCCCGCTTTCCATCACCCCGCCCCATTCTCCCGCTTTCCATCACCCCGCCCCATTCTCCCGCTTTCCATCACCCCGCCCCATTCTCCCGCTTTCCATCACCCCGCCCCATTCTCCCTCCTTTCATCACCCCGCCCCATTCTCCCTCTTTCCATCACCCCGCCCCATTCTCCCGCTTTCCATCAACCCGCCCCATTCTCCCGCTTTCCATCACCCCGCCCCATTCTCCCGCTTTCCATCACCCCCCCCCATTCTCCCGCTTTCCATCACCCCGCCCCATTCTCCCTCCTTCCATCACCGCCCCCCCATTCTCCCTCTTCCATCACCCCTCCCCATTCTCCCGCTTTCCATCACCCCGCCCCATTCTCCCCTTTCCATCACCCCGCCCCATTCTCCCTCCTTCCATCACCCCGCCCCATTCTCCCGCTTTCCATCACCCCGCCCCATTCTCCTCTTTCCATCACCCCGCCCCATTCTCCCGCTTTCCATCACCCCGCCCATTCTCCCGCTTTCCATCACCCCGCCCCATTCTCCCGCTTTCCATCACCCCGCCCCATTCTCCCGCTTTCCATCACCCCGCCCCATTCTCCCGCTTTCCATCACCCCGCCCCATTCTCCGCTTTCCATCACCCCGCCCCATTCTCCCGCTTTCCATCACCCCGCCCCATCCTCGCTTTCCATCACCCCGCCCCATTCTCCCGCTTTCCATCACCCCGCCCATTCTCCCGCTTTCCATCACCCCGCCCCATTCTCCCGCTTTCCATCACCCCGCCCCATTCTCCCGCTTTCCATCACCCCGCCCCATTCTCCCGCTTTCCATCACCCCGCCCCATTCTCCCGCTTTCCATCACCCCGCCCCATTCTCCCGCTTTCCATCACCCCGCCCCATTCTCCCTCTTTCCATCACCCCGCCCCATTCTCCCGCTTTCCATCACCCCGCCCCATTCTCCCGCTTTCCATCACCCCGCCCCATTCTCCCTCCTTCCATCACCCGCCCCATTCTCCCGCTTTCCATCACCCCGCCCCATTCTCCCGCTTTCCATCACCCCGCCCCATTCTCCCGCTTTCCATCACCCCACCCATTCTCCCGCTTTCCATCACCCCGCCCCATTCTCCCGCTTTCCATCACCCCGCCCCATTCTCCGCTTTCCATCACCCCGCCCCATTCTCCCGCTTTCCATCACCCCGCCCCATTCTCCTCTTTCCATCACCCCGCCCCATTCTCCCGCTTTCCATCACCCCCCCCATTCTCCGCTTTCCATCACCCCGCCCCATTCTCCCGCTTTCCATCACCCGCCCCATTCTCCCGCTTTCCATCACCCCGCCCATTCTCCCGCTTTCCATCACCCCGCCCCATTCTCCGCTTTCCATCACCCCGCCCCATTCTCCCGCTTTCCATCACCCCGCCCCATTCTCCCGCCTTCCATCACCCCGCCCCATTCTCCGCTTTCCATCCCCGCCCCATTCCTCCCGCTTTCCATCACCCCGCCCCATTCTCCCTCCTTCCATCACCCCGCCCCATTCTCCCTCCTTCCATCACCCCGCCCCATTCTCCCGCTTTCCATCACCCCGCCCCATTCTCCCGCTTTCCATCACCCCGCCCCATTCTCCCGCTTTCCATCACCCCGCCCCATTCTCCCGCTTTCCATCACCCCGCCCCATTCTCCGCTTTCCATCACCGCCCCATTCTCCGCTTTCCATCACCCCGCCCCATTCTCCCGCTTTCCATCACCCCGCCCCATTCTCCCGCTTTCCATCACCCCGCCCCATTCTCCCGCTTTCCATCACCCCGCCCCATTCTCCCGCTTTCCATCACCCCGCCCCATTCTCCCGCTTTCCATCACCCCCCCCATTCTCCCTCTTTCCATCACCCCGCCCCATTCTCCCGCTTTCCATCACCCCGCCCCATTCTCCCGCTTTCCATCACCCCGCCCCATTCTCCCGCTTTCCATCACCCCGCCCCATTCTCCCGCTTTCCATCACCCCGCCCCATTCTCCCGCTTTCCATCACCCCGCCCCATTCTCCCGCTTTCCATCACCCCGCCCCATTCTCCTGCTTTCCATCACCCCGCCCCATTCTCCCGCTTTCCATCACCCCGCCCCATTCTCCCGCTTTCCATCACCCCGCCCCATTCTCCCGCTTTCCATCACCCCGCCCCATTCTCCCGCTTTCCATCACCCCGCCCATTCTCCCGCTTTCCATCACCCGCCCCATTCTCCCGCTTTCCATCACCCCGCCCCATTCTCCCGCTTTCCATCACCCCGCCCCATTCTCCCGCTTTCCATCACCCGCCCCATTCTCCCGCTTTCCATCACCCCGCCCCATTCTCCTCCTTCCATCACCCCGCCCCATTCTCCCGCTTTCCATCACCCCGCCCCATTCTCCCTCCTTTCCATCACCCCTCCCCATTCTCCCGCTTTCCATCACCCCGCCCCATTCTCCCGCTTCCATCACCCCGCCCCATTCTCCCTCCTTCCATCACCCCGCCCCATTCTCCCGCTTTCCATCACCCCGCCCCATTCTCCCGCTTTCCATCACCCCGCCCCATTCTCCCGCTTTCCATCACCCCGCCCCATTCTCCCGCTTTCCATCACCCCGCCCCATTCTCCCTCTTTCCATCACCCCGCCCCATTCTCCCTCCTTCCATCACCCCGCCCCATTCTCCCGCTTTCCATCACCCCGCCCCATTCTCCCTCCTTCCATCACCCCGCCCCATTCTCCCTCTTTCCATCACCCCGCCCCATTCTCCCGCTTTCCATCACCCCGCCTCATTCTCCCGCTTTCCATCACCCCTCCCCATTCTCCCGCTTTCCATCACCCCGCCCCATTCTCCCGCTTTCCATCACCCCGCCCCATTCTCCCGCTTCCATCACCCCGCCCCATTCTCCCGCTTTCCATCACCCCGCCCCATTCTCCCGCTTTCCATCACCCCGCCCCATTCTCCCGCTTTCCATCACCCCGCCCCATTCTCCTCCTTTCCATCACCCCGCCCCATTCTCCTCCTTCCATCACCCCGCCCCATTCTCCCTCTTTCCATCACCCCGCCCCATTCTCCCGCTTTCCATCACCCCGCCCATTCTCCCGCTTTCCATCACCCCGCCCCATTCTCCCGCTTTCCATCACCCCGCCCCATTCTCCCGCTTTCCATCACCCCGCCCCATTCTCCCGCTTTCCATCACCCCGCCCCATTCTCCCCCTTTCCATCACCCCGCCCCATTCTCCCGCTTTCACCCGCCCCATTCTCCCGCTTTCCATCACCCCGCCCCATTCTCCCCCCTTCCATCACCCCGCCCCATTCTCCCGCTTTCCATCACCACCCCATTCATTCTACCGCTTTCCATCACCCGCCCCATTCTCCCGCTTTCCATCACCCCGCCCCATTCTCCCGCTTTCCATCACCCCGCCCCACTTCTCCCCTTCCATCACACCCGCCCCATTCTCCCGCTTTCCATCACCCCCGCCCATTCTCCCGCTTTCCATCACCCCGCCCCATTCTCCCCCTTCCATCACCCCGCCCCATTCTCCCGCTTTCCATCACCCCGCCCCATTCTCCCGCTTTCCATCACCCCCCCATTCTCCCGCTTTCCATCACCCCGCCCCATTCTCCCGCTTTCCATCACCCCGCCCCATTCTCCCGCTTTCCATCACCCCACCCCATTCTCCCGCTTTCCATCACCCCGCCCCATTCTCCCGCTTTCCATCACCCCGCCCCATGCTCCCGCTTTCCATCACCCCGCCCCATTCTCCCCCTTTCCACCACCCCGCCCCACTCTCCCGCACTCTCCCGCTTTCCATCACCCCGCCCCATTCTCCCGCTTTCCATCACCCCGCCCCATTCTCCCGCTTTCCATCACCCCGCCCCATTCTCCCGCTTTCCATCAACCCGCCCCATTCTCCCGCCATCACCCCGCCCCATTCTCCCGCCTTCCATCACCCGCCCCATTCTCCCGCTTTCCATCACCCCGCCCCATTCTCCCGCTTTCCATCACCCCGCCCCACTCTCCCACACTCTCCCGCTTTCCATCACCCCGCCCCATTCTCCCGCTTTCCATCACCCCGCCCCATTCTCCCGCTTTCCATCACCCCGCCCCATTCTCCCGCTTTCCATCACCCGCCCCATTCTCCCGCTTTCCATCACCCCGCCCCATTCTCCCGCTTTCCATCACCCCGCCCCATTCTCCCGCTTTCCATCACCCCGCCCCATTCTCCCTCTTTCCATCACCCCGCCCCATTCTCCCTCCTTCCATCACCCCGCCCCATTCTCCCCCTTCCATCACCTCGCCCCATTCTCCCGCTTTCCATCACCCCGCCCCATTCTCCCTCCTTCCATCACCCCGCCCCATTCTCCCGCTTTCCATCACCCCGCCCCATTCTCCCGCTTTCCATCACCCCGCCCCATTCTCCCGCTTTCCATCACCCGCCCCATTCTCCCTCCTTCCATCACCCCGCCCCATTTTCCCTCCTTCCATCACCCCGCCCCATTCTCCCTCCTTCCATCACCCCGCCCCATTCTCCCGCTTTCCATCACCCCGCCCCATTCTCCCGATTCCATCACCCCGCCCCATTCTCCCGCTTTCCATCACCCCGCCCCATTCTCCCGCTTTCCATCACCCCGCCCCATTCTCCCGCTTTCCATCACCCCGCCCTATTCTCCCGCTTTCCATCACCCCGCCCCATTCTCCCACTTTCCATCACCCCGCCCCATTCTCCCGCTTTCCATCACCCCGCCCCATTCTCCCGCTTTCCATCACCCCGCCCCATTCTCGCTTTCCATCACCCCGCCCCATTCTCCCGCTTTCCATCACCCCGCCCCATTCTCCCGCTTTCCATCACCCCGCCCCATTCTCCTCCTTACATCACCCCGCCCCATTCTCCCTCCTCCATCACCCCGCCCCATTCTCCCGCTTTCCATCACCCCGCCCCGTTCTCCCGCCCCATTCTCCCGCATTCCATCACCCCGCCCCATTCTCCTGCTTTCTCTCACCCGCCCCTTCTCCCGCTTTCCATCACCCCGCCCCATTCTCCTGCTTTCCATCACCCCGCCCCATTCTCCCGCTTTCCATCACCCCGCCCCATTCTCCCTCCTTCCATCACCCCGCCCATTCTCCCTCCTTCCATCACCCCGCCCCATTCTCCCGCTTTCCATCACCCCGCCCCATTCTCCCGCTTTCCATCACCCCGCCCCATTCTCCCGCTTTCCATCACCCGCCCCATTCTCCCGCTTTCCATCACCCCGCCCCATTCTCCCTCCTTCCATCACCCCGCCCCATTCTCCCTCCTTCCATCACCCCGCCCCATTCTCCCCCTTCCATCACCCCGCCCCATCTCCCGCTTTCCATCACCCCGCCCCATTCTCCCGCTTTCCATCACCCTGCCCCATTCTCCCGTTTCCATCACCCCGCCCCATTCTCCCTCCTTCCATCACCCCGCCCCATTCTCCCTCTTCCATCACCCCGCCCCATTCTCCCTCCTTCCATCATCCCGCCCCATTCTCCCGCTTTCCATCACCCCGCCCCATTCTCCCGCTTTCCATCACCCCGCCCCATTCTCCCTCCTTCCATCACCCCGCCCCATTCTCCCGCTTTCCATCACCCCGCCCCATTCTCCCGCTTTCCATCACCCCGCCCCATTCTCCCGCTTTCCATCACCCGCCCCATTCTCCCGCTTTCCATCACCCCGCCCCATTCTCCCGCTTTCCATCACCCCGTCCCATTCCCCCGCTTTCCATCACCCCGCCCCATTCTCCCTCCTTTCATCACCCCGCCCCATTCTCCCTCCTTCCATCACCCCGCCCATTCTCCCGCTTTCCATCACCCGCCCCATTCTCCCCTTTCCATCACCCCGCCCCATTCTCCCGCTTTCCATCACCCACCCCATTCTCCCGCTTTCCATCACCCCGCCCCATTCTCCCGCTTTCCATCACCCCGCCCCATTCTCCCGCTTTCCATCACCCCGCCCCATTCTCCCCCTTTCCACCACCCCGCCCCACTCTCCCGCACTCTCCCGCTTTCCATCACCCCGCCCCATTCTCCCGCTTTCCATCACCCCGCCCCATTCTCCCGCTTTCCATCACCCGCCCCATTCTCCCGCTTTCCATCAACCCGCCCCATTCTCCCGCCCCATCACCCCGCCCTATTCTCCCGCCTTCCATCACCCCGCCCCATTCTCCCGCTTTTCATCACCTCGCCCCATTCTCCCGCTTTCCACCAGCCCGCCCCACTCTCCCGCACTCTCCCGCTTTCCATCACCCCGCCCCATTCTCCCGCTTTCCATCACCCCGCCCCATTCTCCCGCTTTCCATCACCTCGCCCCATTCTCTCGCTTTCCATCACCCGCCCCATTCTCCCGCTTTCCATCACCCCGCCCCATTCTCCCGCTTTCCATCACCCCGCCCCATTCTCCCGCTTTCCATCACCCCGCCCCATTCTCCCTCCTTCCATCACCCCGCCCCATTCTCCCTCCTTCCATCACCCCGCCCCATTCTCCCGCTTTCCATCACCCCGCCCCATTCTCCCTCTTCCATCACCCCGCCCCATTCTCCCGCTTTCCATCACCCCGCCCCATTCTCCCGCTTTCCATCACCCCGCCCCATTCTCCCCCTTCCATCACCCCGCCCCATTCTCCCGCTTTCCATCACCCCGCCCCATTCTCCCGCTTTCCATCACCCCGCCCCATTCTCCCGCTTTCCATCACCCCGCCCCATTCTCACGCTTTCCATCACCCTGCCCATTCTCCCGCTTTCCATCACCCCACCCGATTCTCCCGCTTTCCATCACCCCGCCCCATTCTCCCGCTTTCCATCACCCCGCCCCATTCTCCCGCTTTCCATCACCCCGCCCCATTCTCCCCCTTTCCACCACCCCGCCCCACTCTCCCGCACTCTCCCGCTTTCCATCACCCCGCCCCATTCTCCCGCTTTCCATCACCCCGCCCCATTCTCTCGCTTTCCATCACCCCGCCCCATTCTCCCGCTTTCCATCACCCCGCCCCATTCTCCCGCTTTCCATCACCCCGCCCCATTCTCCCGCTTTCCATCACCCGCCCCATTCTCCCTCCTTCCATCACCCCGCCCCATTCTCCCTCCTTCCATCACCTCGCCCCATTCTCCCGCTTTCCATCACCCGCCCCATTCTCCCTCCTTCCATCACCCCGCCCCATTCTCCCGCTTTCCATCACCCGCCCCATTCTCCCGCTTTCCATCACCTCGCCCCATTCTCCCGCTTTCCATCACCCCGCCCCATTCTCCCTCCTTCCATCACCCTGCCCCATTCTCCCTCCTTCCATCACCCCGCCCCATTCTCCCTCCTTCCATCACCCCGCCCCATTCTCCCGCTTTCCATCACCCCGCCCCATTCTCCCTCCTTCCATCACCCCGCCCCATTCTCCCGCTTTCCATCACCCCGCCCCATTCTCCCGCTTTCCATCACCCCGCCCCATTCTCCCGCTTTCCATCACCCCGCCCCATTCTCCCTCCTTCCATCACCCCGCCCCATTTTCCTCCTTCCATCACCCCGCCCATTCTCCCTCCTTCCATCACCCCGCCCCATTCTCCCGCTTTCCATCACCCCGCCCCATTCTCCCGCTTTCCCATCACCCCGCCCCATTCTCCCGCTTTCCATCACCCCGCCCCATTCTCCCGCTTTCCATCACCCCGCCCCATTCTCCCGCTTTCCATCACCCCGCCCCATTCTCCCGCTTTCCATCACCCCGCCCCATTCTCCCGCTTTCCATCACCCCGCCCCATTCTCCCGCTTTCCATCACCCGCCCCATTCTCCCGCTTTCCATCACCTCGCCCCATTCTCCGGCTTTCCATCACCCCGCCCCATTCTCCCGCTTTCCATCACCCCGCCCCATTCTCCCGCTTTCCATCACCCCGCCCCATTCTCCCTCCTTCCATCACCCCGCCCCGTTCTCCCTCCTTCCATCACCCCGCCCCATTCTCCCGCTTTCCATCACCCCGCCCCGTTCTCCCGCCCCATTCTCCCGCATCCATCACCCCGCCCCATTCTCCTGCTTTCTCTCACCCGCCCCATTCTCCCGCTTTCCATCACCCCGCCCCATTCTCCTGCTTTCCATCACCCGCCCCATTCTCCCGCTTTCCATCACCCCGCCCCATTCTCCCTCTTTCCATCACCCCGCCCCGTTCTCCCTCCTTCCATCACCCCGCCCCATTCTCCCGCTTTCCATCACCCCGCCCCATTTCCTCGCTTTCCATCACCCCGCCCATTCTCCCGCTTTTCCATCACCCCCGCCCCATTCTCCCGCTTTCCATCAACCCCGCCCCATTCTCCCTCCTTCCATCACCCCGCCCCATTCTTCCCTCCTTCCATCACCCCGCCCCATTCTCCCTCTTCATCACCCCGCCCCATCCTCCGCTTTCCATCACCCCGCCCCATTCTCCCGCTTTCATCACCCCGCCCCATTCTCCCGCTTTCCATCACCCCCGCCCCATTCTCCCTCCTTCCATCACCCCGCCCCATTTTCCCTCCTTCTATCACCCCGCCCCATTCTCCTCCTCTTCCATCACCCCGCCCCATTCTCCCGCTTTCCATCACCCCGCCCCATTCTCCCGCTTTCCATCACCCCGCCCCATTCTCCCTCCTTCCATCACCCCGCCCCATTCTCCCGCTTTCCATCACCCCGCCCCATTCTCCCGCCTTTCCATCACCCCGCCCCCATTCTCCCGCTTTCCATCACCCCGCGCCCCATTCTCTCGCTTTCCATCACCCCGCCCCATTCTCCCTCCTTCCATCACCCCGCCCCCATTCTCCCGCTTTCCATCACCCCGCCCCATTCTCCCTCCTTCCGTCACCCCGCCCCATTCTCCCGCTTTCCATCACCCCGCCCCATTCTCCCGCTTTCCATCACCCCGCCCCATTCTCCCGCTTTCCATCACTCCGCCCATTCTCCCGCTTCCATCACCCCGACCCATTCTCCCCGCTTTCCATCACCTCGCCCCATTCTCCGGCTTTCCATCACCCCGCCCCATTCTCCCGCTTTCCATCACCCCCGCCCCATTCTCCCGCATTTCCATCACCCCGCCCCCGTTCTCCCTCCTTACATCACCCCGCCCCGTTCTCCCTCCTTCCATCACCCCACCCCGTTCTCCCGCTTTCCATCACCCCGCCCCGTTCTCCCGCCCCATTCTCCCGCATTCCATCACCCCGCCCCATTCTCCTGCTTTCTCTCACCCGCCCCATTCTCCCGCTTTCTATCACCCCGCCCCATTCTCCTGCTTTCCATCACCCCGCCCCATTCTCCCGCTGTTCCATCACCCCGCCCCATTTCTCCCGCTTTCCCATCACCCCGCCCATTCTCCCGCTTTCCATCACCCCGCCCCCATTCTCCCGCTTTCCATCACCCCGCCCCATTCTCCCGCTTTCCATCACCCCGCCCCATTCTCCCTCCTTCCATCACCCCGCCCCATTTTCCCTCCTTCTATCACCCCGCCCCATTCTCCCTCCTTCCATCACCCCGCCCCCATTCTCCCGCTTTCCATCACCCCGCCCCATTCTCCCGCTTTCCATCACCCCGCCCCATTCTCCCTCCTTCCATCACCCCGCCCCATTCTCCCGCTTTCCATCACCCCGCCCCATTCTCCCGCTTTTCCATCACCCCGCCCCATTCTCCCGCTTTCCATCACCCCGCCCCATTCTCCCGCTTTCCATCACTCCCGCCCCTATTCTCCCGCTTTCCATCACCCCGCCCCATTCTCCCGCTTTCCATCACCCCGCCCCATTCTCCCGCTTTCCATCACCCCGCCCCATTCTCCCGCTTTCCATCACCCCGCCCCATTCTCCCGCTTTCCATCCACCCCGCCCCATTCTCCCGCTTTCCATCACCCCCGCCCCATTCTCCATCTTCCATCATCCCGCCCCATTCTCCCTCCTTCCATCACCCCGCCCCATCCTCCCGCTTTTCCATCACCCCGCCCCATTCTCCCGCTTTCCATCACCCCGCCCCATTCTCCCGCTTTCCATCACCCCGCCCCATTCTCCCGCTTTCCATCACCCCGCCCCATTCTCCCGCTTTCCATCACCCCGCCCCATTCTCCCGCTTTCCATCACCCCGCCCCATTCTCCCCGCTTCCATCACCCCGCCCCATTCTCCCGCTTTCCATCACCCCGCCCTCATTCTCTCGCTTTCCAATCACCCCGCCCCATTCCTCCCGCTTTCCATCACCACGCCCCATTCTCCCGCTTTCCATCACCCCGCCCCATTCTCCCTCCTTCCATCACCCCGCCCATTCTCCCTCCTTCAATCACCCCGCCCCATTCTCCCTCCTTCCATCACCCCGCCCCCATCCTCCCGCTTTCCATCACCCCCGCCCCATTCTCCCGCTTTTCCATCACCCCGCCCCATTCTCCCGCTTTCCATCACCCCGCCCCATTCTCCCTCCTTCCATCACCCCGCCCCATTTTCCCTCCTTCTATCACCCCGCCCCATTCTCCCTCCTTCCATCACCCCGCCCCATTTCTCCCGCTTTCCATCACCCCGCCCCATTCTCCCGCTTTCATCACCCCGCCCCATTCTCCCGCTTTCCATCACCCCCCGCCCCATCTCCTGCTTTCCATCACCCCGCCCCATTCTCCCGCTTTCCATCACCCCGCCCCATTCTCCCGCTTTCCATCACCCCGCCCCATTCTCCCGCTTTCCATCACTCCGCCCCATTCTCCGGCTTTCCATCACCCCGCCCCATTCTCCCGCTTTCCATCACCCCGCCCCATTCTCCCGCTTTCCATCACCCCGCCCCGTTCTCCCTCCTTACATCACCCCGCCCCGTTCTCCCTCCTTCCATCACCCCGCCCCGTTCTCCCGCTTTCCATCACCCCGCCCCGTTCTCCCGCCCCATTCTCCCGCATTCCATCACCCCGCCCATTCTCCTGCTTTCTCTCACCCGCCCCATTCTCCCGCTTTCTATCACCCCGCCCCATTCTCCCGCTTTCCATCACCCCGCCCCATTCTCCCGCTTTGCATCACCCCGCCCCATTCTCCCGCTTTCCATCACCCCGCCCCATTCTCCCGCTTTCCATCACCCCGCCCCATTCTCCCGCTTTCCATCACCCCGCCCCATTCTCCTCGCTTTCCATCACCCCCGCCCCATTCTCCCTCCTTCCATCACCCCGCCCCATTCTCCCGCTTTCCATCACCCCGCCCCATTCTCCCTCCTTCCGTCACCACCGCCCCATTCTCCCGCTTTCCATCACCCCGCCCCATTCTCCCTCTTCCGTCACCCGCCCCATTCTCCCGCTTTCCATCACCCGCCCCATTCTCCCGCTTTCCATCACCCCGCCCCATTCTCCCGCTTTCCATCACCCCGCCCCATTCTCCCGCTTTCCATCACCCCGCCCCATTCTCCCGCTTTCCATCACCCCGCCCCATTCTCCCCGCTTTCCATCACCCCGCCCCGTTCTCCCGCTTTCCATCACCCCGCCCCGTTCTCCCGCTTTCCATCACCCCGCCCCGTTCTCCCGCTTTCCATCACCCCGCCCCGTTCTCCCGCTTTCCATCACCCCGCCCCGTTTCTCCCCGCTTTCCATCACCCCGCCCCATTCTCCCGCTTTCCATCACCCCGCCCCATTCTCCCGCTTTCCATCACCCCGCCCCATTTCTCCCGCTTTCCATCACCCGCCCCATTCTCCCGCTTTCCATCACCCCGCCCCATTCTCCCGCTTTCCATCACCCCGCCCCATTCTCCCCGCTTTCCATCACCCCGCCCCATTCTCCCGCTTTCCATCACCCCGCCCCATTCTCCCGCTTTCCATCACTCCGCCCCATTCTCCCGCTTTCCATCACCCCGCCCCATTCTCCCGCTTTCCGTCACTCCGCCCCATTCTCCCGCTTTCCATCACCCGCCCCATTCTCCCTCCTTCCGTCACCCCGCCCCATTCTCCCGCTTTCCATCACCCCGCCCCATTCCTCCCGCTTTCCATCACTCCGCCCCATTCTCCCGCTTTCCATCACCTCGCCCCATTCTCCGGCTTTCCATCACCCCGCCCCATTCTCCCGCTTTCCATCACCCCGCCCCATTCTCCCGCTTTCCATCACCCCGCCCCGTTCTCCCTCCTTACATCACCCCGCCCCGTTCTCCCTCCTTCCATCACCCCGCCCCGTTCTCCCGCTTTCCATCACCCCGCCCCGTTCTCCCGCCCCATTCTCCCGCATTCCATCACCCCGCCCCATTCTCCTGCTTTCTCTCACCCGCCCCCTTCTCCCGCTTTCTATCACCCCGCCCCATTCTCCTGCTTTCCATCACCCCGCCCCATTCTCCCGCTTTCCATCACCCCGCCCCGTTCTCCCTCCTTACATCACCCCGCCCCGTTCTCCCTCCTTCCATCACCCCGCCCCGTTCTCCCGCTTTCCATCACCCCGCCCCATTCTCTCGATTTCCATCACCCCGCCCCATTCTCCCGCTTTCCATCACCCCGCCCCATTCTCCCGCTTTCCATCACCCCGCCCCATTCTCCCTCCTTCCATCACCCCGCCCCATTCTCCCTCCTTCCATCACCCCGCCCCATTCTCCCTCCTTCCATCACCCCGCCCCATCCTCCCGCTTTCCATCACCCCGCCCCATTCTCCCGCTTTCCATCACCCCGCCCCATTCTCCCGCTTTCCATCACCCCGCCCCATTCTCCCTCCTTCCATCACCCCGCCCCATTTTCCCTCCTTCTATCACCCCGCCCCATTCTCCCTCCTTCCATCACCCCGCCCCATTCTCCCGCTTTCCATCACCCCGCCCCATTCTCCCGCTTTCCATCACCCCGCCCCATTCTCCCTCCTTCCATCACCCCGCCCCATTCTCCCGCTTTCCATCACCCCGCCCCATTCTCCCGCTTTCCATCACCCCGCCCCATTCTCCCGCTTTCCATCACCCCGCCCCATTCTCTCGCTTTCCATCACCCCGCCCCATTCTCCCTCCTTCCATCACCCCGCCCCATTCTCCCGCTTTCCATCACCCCGCCCCATTCTCCCTCCTTCCGTCACCCCCGCCCCATTCTCCCGCTTTCCATCACCCCGCCCCATTCTCCCGCTTTCCATCACCCCGCCCCATTCTCCCGCTTTCCATCACCCCGCCCCATTCTCCCGCTTTCCATCACCCCGCCCCATTCTCCCGCTTTCCATCACTCGCCCCATTCTCCCGCTTTCCATCACCCCGACTCATTCTCCCGCTTTCCATCACCTCGCCCCATTCTCCGGCTTTCCATCACCCCGCCCCATTCTCCCGCTTTCCATCACCCCGCCCCGTTCTCCCGCTTTCCATCACCCCGCCCCGTTCTCCCTCCTTACATCACCCCGCCCCGTTCTCCCTCCTTCCATCACCCCACCCCGTTCTCCCGCTTTCCATCACCCCGCCCCGTTCTCCCGCCCCATTCTCCCGCATTCCATCACCCCGCCCCATTCTCCTGCTTTCTCTCACCCGCCCCATTCTCCCGCTTTCTATCACCCCGCCCCATTCTCCTGCTTTCCATCACCCCGCCCCATTCTCCCGCTTTCCATCACCCCGCCCCATTCTCCCGCTTTCCATCACCCCGCCCCATTCTCCCGCTTTCCATCACCCCGCCCCATTCTCCCGCTTTCCATCACCCCGCCCCATTCTCCCGCTTTCCATCACCCCGCCCCATTCTCCCGCTTTCCATCACCCCGCCCCATTCTCCCGCTTTCCATCACCCCGCCCCATTCTCCCGCTTTCCATCACCCCGCCCCATTCTCCCGCTTTCCATCACCCCGCCCCATTCTCCCGCTTTCCATCACCCCGCCCCATTCTCCCGCTTTCCATCACCCCGCCCCATTCTCCCGCTTTCCATCACCCCGCCCCATTCTCCCGCTTTCCATCACCCGCCCCATTCTCCCGCTTTCCGTCACTCCGCCCCATTCTCCCGCTTTCCATCACCCCGCCCCATTCTCCCGCTTTCCGTCACTCCGCCCCATTCTCCCGCTTTCCATCACCCCGCCCCATTCTCCCTCCTTCCGTCACCCCGCCCCATTCTCCCGCTTTCCATCACCCCGCCCCATTCTCCCTCTTTCCATCACCCCGCCCCATTCTCCCGCTTTCCATCACCCCGCCCCATTCTCCCGCTTCCATCACCCCGCCCCATTCTCCCGCTTTCCATCACCCCGCCCCATTCTCCCGCTTTCCATCACCCCGCCCCATTCTCCCGCTTTCCATCACCCCGCCCCATTCTCCCGCTTTCCATCACCCCACCCCATTCTCCACTTTCCATCACCCCGCCCCATTCTCCCTCCTTCCATCACCCCGCCCCATTTTCCCTCCTTCCATCACCCCGCCCCATTCTCCCTCCTTCCATCACCCCGCCCATTTTCCCTCCTTCCATCACCCCGCCCCATTCTCCCTCCTTCCATCACCCCGCCCCATTCTCCCGCTTTCCATCACCCCGCCCCATTCTCCCGATTCCCATCACCCCGCCCCATTCTCCCGCTTTCCATCACCCCGCCCCATTCTCCCGCTTTCCATCACCCCGCCCCCATTCTCCCGCTTCCATCACCCCGCCCATTCTCCCGCTTTCCATCACCCCGCCCCATTCTCCCGCTTTCCATCACCCCGCCCCATTCTCCCGCTTTCCATCACCCGCCCCATTCTCCCGCTTTCCATCACCCCGCCCCATTCTCCCGCTTTCCATCACCCCGCCCCATTCTCCCGCTTTCCATCACCCCGCCCCCATTCTCCCGCCTTCCATCACCCCGCCCCGTTCTCCCGCCTTCCATCACCCCGCCCCGTTCTCCCGCTTTCCATCACCCCGCCCCGTTCTCCCGCTTTCCATCACCCCGCCCCGTTCTCCCGCTTTCCATCACCCCGCCCCATTCTCCCGCTTTCCATCACCCCGCCCCAGTCTCCCGCATTCCATCACCCCGCCCCATTCTCCCGCTTTCCATCACCCCGCCCCAGTCTCCCGCTTTCCATCATCCCGCCCCATTCTCCCGCTTTCCATCACCCCGCCCCTTTCTCCCGCTTTCCATCACCCCGCCCCATTCTCCCGCTTTCCATCACCCCGCCCCATTCTCCCGCTTTCCATCACCCCGCCCCATTCTCCCGCTTTCCATCACCCCGCCCCATTCTCCCGCTTTCTATCACCCCGCCCCATTCTCCCGCTTTCCATCACCCCGCCCCATTCTCCCTCCTTCTGTCACCCCGCCCCATTCTCCCTCCTTCTGTCACCCCGTCCCATTCTCCCGCTTTCCATCACCCCATCCCATTCTCCTGCTTTCCATCACCCCGCCCCATTCTCCCTCCTTCCGTCACCCCGCCCCATTCTCCCGCTTTCCATCACCCCGTCCCATTCTCCCGCTTTCCATCACCCCGCCCCGTTCTCCCTCCTTCCATCACCCCGCCCCGTTCTCCCGCTTTCCATCACCCCGCCCCGTTCTCCCGCTTTCCATCACCCCGCCCCATTCTCCCGCATTCCTTCGCCCCGCCCAATTCTCCCGCTTTCCATCACCCCGCCCCATTCTCCCGCTTTCCATCACCCCGCCCCATTCTCCCGATTCCCATCACCCCGCCCCATTCTCCCACTTTCCATCACCCCGCCCCATTCTTCCTCCTTCCATCACCCCGCCCCATTCTCCCTCCTTCCATCACCCCTCCCCATTCTCCCGCTTTCCATCACCCCGCCCCATTCTCCCTCCTTCCGTCACCCCGCCCTATTCTCCCTCCTTCCATCACCCCGCCCCATTCTCCCGCTTTCCATCACCCCTCCCCATTCTCCCGCTTTCCATCACCCCGCCCCATTCTCCTGCTTTCCATCACCCCGCCCCATTCTCCCTCCTTCCATCACCCCGCCCCATTCTCCCTCCTTCCATCACCCCTCCCTATTCTCCCGCTTTCCATCACCCCGCCCCATTCTCCCTCCTTCCGTCACCCCGCCCCATTTTCCCTCCTTCAATCACCCCGCCCCATTCTCCCGCTTTCCATCACCCCACCTCATTCTCTCGCTTTCCATCACCCCTCCCCATTCTCCCGCTTTCCATCACCCCGCCCCATTCTTCCGCTTTCCATCACCCCGCCCCATTCTCCCGCTTTCCATCACCCCGCCCCATTCTCCCGCTTTCCATCACCCCGCCCCATTCTCCCGCTTTCCATCACCCTGCCCCATTCTCCCGCTTTCCATCACCCCGCCCCATTCTCCCGCTTTCCATCACCCCGCCCCATTCTCCTCCTTTCCATCACCCCGCCCCATTCTCCCGCATTCCATAACCCCGCCCCATTCTCCCTCCTTCCATCACCCCGCCCCATTCTCCCTTTTTCCATCACCCCGCCCCATTCTCCCGCTTTCCATCACCCCGCCCCATTCTCCCGCTTTCCATCACCCCGCCCCATTCTCCCGCTTTCCATCACCCCGCCCCATTCTCCCGCTTTCCATCACCCCGCCCCATTCTCCCGCTTTCCATCACCCCGCCCCAATTCTCCCTCCTTCCATCACCCCGCCCCATTCTCCCACTTTCCATCACCCCGCCCCATTCTCCCGATTCCCATCACCCCGCCCCATTCTCCCGCTTTCCATCACCCCGCCCCATTCTCCCTCCTTCCATCACCCCGCCACATTCTCCCTCCTTCCATCACCCCGCCCCATTCTCCCTCCTTCCATCACCCCGCCCCATTCTCCCGCTTTCCATCACCCCGCCCCACTCTCCCGCTTTCCATCACCCCGCCCCATTCTCCCGCTTTCCATCACCCCGCCCCATTCTCCCGCTTTCCATCACCCCGCCCCATTCTCCCGCTTTCCATCACCCCGCCCCATTCTCCCGCTTTCCATCACCCCGCCCCATTCTCCCGCTTTCCATCACCCCGCCCCATTCTCCCGCTTTCCATCACCCCGCCCCATTCTCCCGCTTTCCATCACCCCGCCCCATTCTCCCGCTTTCCATCACCCCGCCCCATTCTCCCGCTTTCCATCACCCCGCCCCATTCTCCCGCTTTCCATCACCCCGCCCCATTCTCCCGCTTTCCATCACCCCGCCCCATTCTCCCGCTTTCCATCACCCCGCCCCATTCTCCCGCTTTCCATCACCCCGCCCCATTCTCCCGCTTTCCATCACCCCGCCCCGTTCTCCCGCTTTCCATCACCCCGCCCCGTTCTCCCTCCTTCCATCACCCCGCCCCGTTCTCCCTCCTTCCATCACCCCGCCCCGTTCTCCCGCTTTCCATCACCCCGCCCCGTTCTCCCGCTTTCCATCACCCCGCCCCATTCTCCCGCATTCCATCACCCCGCCCCATTCTCCCGCTTTCTATCACCCGCCCCATTCTCCCGCTTTCTATCACCCCGCCCCATTCTCCCGCTTTCCATCACCCCGCCCCATTCTCCCTCCTTCTGTCACCCCCCCCCATTCTCCCTCCTTCTGTCACCCCATCCCATTCTCCCGCTTTCCATCACCCCGTCCCATTCTCCCGCTTTCCATCACCCCGCCCCGTTCTCCCTCCTTCCATCACCCCGCCCCGTTCTCCCGCTTTCCATCACCTCGCCCCGTTCTCCCGCTTTCCATCACTCCGCCCCATTCTCCCGCATTCCATCACCCCGCCCAATTCTCCCGCTTTCCATCACCCCGCCCCATTCTCCCGCTTTCCATCAGCCGCCCCATTCTCCCGCTTTCTATCACCCCGTCCCATTCTCCCGCTTTTCATCACCCCGCCCCATTCTCCCGCTTTCCATCACCCCGCCCCATTCTCCCGCTTTCCATCACCCCGCCTCATTCTCCCGCTTTCCATCACCCCGCCCCATTCTCCCGCTTTCCATCACCCCGCCCCATTCTCCCGCTTTCCATCACCCCGCCCCATTCTCCCGCTTTCCATCACCCCGCCCCATTCTCCCGCTTTCCATCACCCCGCCCCATTCTCCCGCTTTCCATCACCCCGCCCCATTCTCCCGCTTTCCATCACCCCGCCCCATTCTCTCGCTTTCCATCACCCTGCCCCATTCTCCCTCCTTCCATCACCCCGCCCCATTCTCCCTCCTTCCATCACCCCGCCCCATTCTCCCTCCTTCCATCACCCCGCCCCATTCTCCCGCTTTCCATCACCCCGCCCCATTCTCCCGCTTTCCATCACCCCGCCCCATTCTCCCGCTTTCCATCACCCCGCCCCATTCTCCCGCTTTCCATCACCCCGCCCCATTCTCCCGCTTTCCATCGCCCCGCCCCATTCTCCCGCTTTCCATCGCCCTGCCCCATTTTCCCGCTTTCCATCACCCCGCCCCATTCTCCCGCTTTCCATCACCCCGCCCCATTCTCCCGCTTTCCATCACCCCGCCCCATTCTCCCGTTTTCCATCACCCCGCCCCATTCTGCCGCTTTCCATCACCCCGCCCCATTCTCCCGCTTTCCATCACCCCGCCCCATTCTCCCGCTTTCCATCGCCCCGCCCCATTCTCCCGCTTTCCATCACCCCGCCCCATTTTCCCGCTTTCCATCACCCCGCCCCATTCTCCCGCTTTCCATCACCCCGCCCCATTCTCCCGCTTTCCATCACCCCGCCCCATTCTCCCGCTTTCCATCACCCCGCCACATTCTCCCTCATTCCATCACCCCGCCCATTCTCCCTCCTTCCATCACCCCGCTCCATTCTCCCGCTTTCCATCACCCCGCCCCATTCTCCCGCTTTCCATCATCCCGCCCCACTCTCCCGCTTTCCATCACCCCGCCCCATTCTCCCGCTTTTCCGTCACCCCGCCCCATTCTTCCGCTTTCCATCACCCCGCCCCATTCTCCCGCTTTCCATCACCCCGCCCCATTCTCCCGCTTTCCATCACCCCGCCCCATTCTCCCGCTTTCCATCACCCCGCCCCATTCTCCCGCTTTCCATCACCCCGCCCCATTCTCCCGCTTTCCATCACCCCGTCCCATTCTCCCTCTTTCCATCACCCCGCCCCTTTCTCCCTCCTTCCATCTCCCCGCCCCATTCTCCCTCCTTCCAACACCCCTCCCAAATCTCCCTCCTTCCATCGCCCCGCCCCATTCTCCCGCTTTCCATCACCCCGCCCCATTCTTTCGCTTTCCATCATCCCGCCCCATTCTCCCGCTTTCCATCACCCCGCCCCATTCTCCCGCTTTCCATCACCCCGCCCCATTCTCCCGTTTTCCATCACCCCGCCCCATTCTCCCGCTTTCCATCACCTCGCCCCATTCTCCCGCTTTCCATCACCCCGCCCCATTCTCCTTCCTTCCATCACCCCGCCTCGTTCTGCCTCCTTCCACCACCCCGCCCCGTTCTCCCGCTTTCCATCACCCCGCCCCATTTTCCCGCTTTCCATCACCCCGCCCCATTCTACCGCTTTCCATCACCCCACCCCATTCTCCCGCTTTCCATCACCCCGCCCCATTCTCCTGTTTTCTATCACCCCGCCCCTTTCTCCCGCTTTCCATCACCCCGCCCCATTCTCCCGCTTTCCATCACCCCGCCCCATTCTCCCACTTTCCATCACCCCGCCCCATTCTCCCGCTTTCTATCACCCCGCCCCATTCTCCCGCTTTCCATCACCCCGCCCCATTCTCCCTCCTTCCATCACCCCGCCCCATTCTCCCTCCTTCCATCACCCCGCCCCATTCTCCCTCCTTCCATCACCCCGCCCCATTCTCCCGCTTTCCATCACCCCGCCCCATTCTCCCGCTTTCCATCACCCCGCCCTATTCTCCCGCTCTCCATCACCCCGCCCCATTCTCCCGCTTTCCATCACCCCGCCCCATTCTCCCGCTTTCCATCACCCCGCCCCATTCTCCCGCTTTCCATCACCCCGCCCCATTCTCCCGCTTTCCATCTCCCCGCCCCATTCTTCCGCTTTCCATCACCCCGCCCCATTCTCCCGCTTTCCATCATCCCGCCCCACTCTCCTGCTTTCCATCACCCCGCCCCATTCTCCCGCTTTCCATCACCCTGCCCCATTCTCCCGCCTTCCATCACCCCGCCCCATTCTCCCGCTTTCCATCACCCCGCCCCATTCTCCCGCTTTCCATCACCCCGCCCCATTCTCCCGCTTTCCATCACCCCGCCCCATTCACCCGCTTTCCATCACCCCGCCCCATTCTCCCGCTTTCCATCACCCCGTCCCATTCTCCCTCTTTCCATCACCCCGCCCCTTTCTCCCTCCTTCCATCTCCCCGCCCCATTCTCCCTCCTTCCATCACCCCGCCCCATTCTCCCTCCTTCCATCACCCCGCCCCATTCTCCCGCTTTCCATCACCCCGCCCCATTCTCCCGCTTTCCATCACCCCGCCCTATTCTCCCGCTCTCCATCACCCCGCCCCATTCTCCCGCTTTCCATCACCCCGCCCCATTCTCCCGCTTTCCATCACCCCGCCCCATTCTCCCGCTTTCCATCACCCCGCCCCATTCTCCCGCTTTCCATCTCCCCGCCCCATTCTTCCGCTTTCCATCACCCCGCCCCATTCTCCCGCTTTCCATCATCCCGCCCCACTCTCCTGCTTTCCATCACCCCGCCCCATTCTCCCGCTTTCCATCACCCTGCCCCATTCTCCCGCTTTCCATCACCCCGCCCCATTCTCCCGCTTTCCATCACCCCGCCCCATTCTCCCGCTTTCCATCACCCCGCCCCATTCTCCCGCTTTCCATCACCCCGCCCCATTCTCCCGCTTTCCATCACCCCGCCCCATTCTCCCGCTTTCCATCACCCCGTCCCATTCTCCCTCTTTCCATCACCCCGCCCCTTTCTCCCTCCTTCCATCTCCCCGCCCCATTCTCCCTCCTTCCATCACCCCGCCCCATTCTCCCTCCTTCCATCACCCTGCCCCATTCCCCCGCTTTCCATCATCCCGCCCCACTCTCCCGCTTTCCATCACCCCGCCCCATTCTCTCGCTTTCCATCACCCCGCCCCATTCTCCCGCTTTCCATCACCCCGCCCCATTCTCCCGCTTTCCATCACCCCGCCCCATATGCAACAACATTCAGGTCGTTCGATGGTTTTCACTACCCCTATAGGGATCCATACGCTTCGTTACCATTTGTAGGCAGAGACAGCCGTCATCGCAGGTGCCGAACTTTTCGGTGCCCACGAACCAAGCTGTAATTGCTCTGGTAGGTGTATTTAGACGGCCACTCGAATATGCAACAACATTCAAGTCTTTCGATGTTTTTCCTTATGCCTAAAGGGATCCATGCGCTTCGTTAGCATTTGTCGGCAGACACTGCCGTCATCGCAAGCGCCGAACTTTTCTGTGCGCACGAACCAAGCTGAAATTGCTCTGGTATGTGTATTTGAACATGGGCCACCCGAATATGCAACAACATTCAGGAGCAGTTTCGTTTCGTAGCTGCGTTTACTACTCTCATAGATTCTCGATTTCACATTCTCTAGTACCGCAGGCACTGCAGGCAATCTCATGCACACAGATTTTTATACGATGTAGAGTACAGCCAACAGCATATGTACGGCATTGTTGTGGAAGTGACGCAATGAGGAAAGTAGCCTCTTTTCTTTTTAGCCTGTAGTAGTCTCTGCTTCATGCAACCATGACTGTGGCAGTTCCCAGCTCTCATGCCATGTAATGACTGCATGGGTCACAGCACCACCCCTTACTGCAACTTGCTGAGAAGCCATCCCCTTATCCTTCAGCCGGCCCCATACTGTGGGTGTGCTGCCATTGCCCAGCAGGTGCAGGGGCAGCCACACATAGCGTGAGTCAGCGAGGTCGTGCTTGTTCCACCGGTCTGCTAAAAACACAAACACGCCGGGCGGGGCGTTGGGCAGCGGCAGCACAAACATGCCCTGCGACTCGAACGTGCTGCTGCATGAGGGCGCCCATGCACCAGGCGCCGACTCGCCCTGCCACGGCCACCTTTGCTGCTGCTGCTGGTGCTGGTGCTGGTGGTGGTGGTTGGAGCATGGTGCGCCCAGCAGGCGCCACTCACCCATCATGTGCGACGCCACATGCACCTCAGCCTCATTGGGGTCCCACCCTGTGCATGCTGACGTCACCAGGAAGTAATGCTGCCGTAGGGAAAAAGCCACAGGCAAGGAGGAGAAGCAGGAGCGGTGGGGACATACACATGAAGGCATGCCATGCCATGCCATCCCATGCCATGCAATGCAATGCAGCCACAGGGGCGCCGGACAGCAGCGCACATGCGAGTGAGAGGGCACTGACTTGTTGATACTTGAAGATGGCGGGCGCCTCCCTGGAGCGCCCCACAAAGCGCCGCACAAAGCCACCGTCGACGTCAAGGTAGTCGGGGGTGAGGCGTGCAATGTGCAGCACGGCGTTCATCTCACTGGCGTACACCACGTACGCCACCCCGTCCTCGTCCCCAAACACCGTCATGTCCCGACTCTCCTGCCCGTTCGGCCGGAACCTGCCCACGTACTGCCCACACACGACGCATCAGCACACCCCACCACACATGCTCCATGTCGCTTGCACGTATGGACAATAGGAGTGAATGGGCCTACAGCAAAAGGACAAGAAAAAACTGAGTGGGGAAAGATTTCGAAGGGCGGGCGAGGAATGCAAGAAAGGCCGAAGGGGTGCGGTTGGAAACAGCAGGGCGAGCGAGGTACCGTGAAGGGGCCGTGCGGATGGGAGCTGACGGCGACGCCTGTGCTGGCGAGGTGGTAGGCGGCGTCGTCGACGTGCAGCCACAAGACGTAGCGGCGCGAGGGCGCGTGGAAGAGCACCTTGGGGCGCTCCATCACGCGGCTCACGTGCAGGTCGCTGGCGGGGTCGTGCGTGTTGGGCGCCAGCACCACCCCGTGCGCCTGCCAGTGCAGCAGGTCCGACGAGCTGTAGCAGCTGATGCCCACCACGTCCACCTGCTCTGCTCCAACGGTCGCACGGGGGGGGGGGGAGAGAGCAAGGGCGGGCAGGGCGGAAGGGAGGAGGGCAGGAGAGGGAGGGAGTGATAGTGGGGCAGAATGGCATTGTGCGGCAGGTGATGATGGTGAAGGCACTGACGCCAAGGGGGTGGGCGGCCGAAGTGGAGGGCCACGCCACTGGCGCCATGGCGCACTGCCTTCCCCTTGGTGCTGCCCATGCAAGGCTCTGGATGCCATGGCATGTCGTGCTGCGCCATGTGCAGCAGCCACATGCGGGGGGGAGTGCCACTGGTACTACTGGCGCGCGCGTGTGTGCGTCAGGGCGCTTCTCACCCGTTCCAGCGAGCCTTTGAGCGAGTACGTGTCGCCCTCCTTGTTCTCGCCGTACCAGTAGTACCGCCGCTCGCTCGCCACGTACAGCACGCCCCCGCCGTGCGCCTGGATGCGCCGCCCCTCCTCATCCAACCACACCCGCCCCGGCCACAGCCGCCCCCCTTCCCCCTGAAACGGACGCCCGCGCGGCCACAGCTGCCTCCGCCGCGCGCCCGCCTGCCATCCCTGCGATGCCTGCGCGACCTCGCCTTCCCCCTCCGATTGCCCCCGCCATGCCCGCCGCGCCCAGCTCACCGCTCCGCGTGCGGCAATGCCCGCGGCCAGTGGGGATGTGTGGAGGATGTCGGAATGAGTAGAGGCGGAGAGGCGCGGGGGGAAGAGAGGCGTGGGGGAGTGGAGCAGCAGGAGCGCGGAGAGCGAGAGCGCTACGAAGGAGAGGGCCGCGGCGAAAGTGCAGCGGCGCAGCGCGGAGTGGCGGTCGGGGAACGGGAGGCGCGTGCGGCGACGAGATGGAGGCATCGCGCGCAAGGTGGCGGGCGCAAGGTGGTGCGCGCAAGGGACGCGCGCACGGGCGCAAGGGACGGGCGCAAGGGACGGCGCAAGGGACGGGCGCAACGGAGAAGTGGTGCGGGGACAGAAGTGATGATCGCGAATTGTGTGACGACAGCGACTGACAGCGAGACGGCCAGCAGATTGAGATTCGCTGTGGCTGGACATGTGCTGGTTCGCCTGGCTTGACTGTGCTCTTTACAGGTAAACTCGATGTACTGGTAACAACAACCTGGCTTGTAATGTAGTCGTTGTAAAATCCGTCACATAGTTATCATTCCGTTCACTCCATGTTTGTCATTCACAAATTACTTATGATCGTTACTGCATACGAAACGAGTGAGCACATAACGAAGTGTGTAGAAAGTCCACTTCAGAGCAGCTGATAGTCGTCTTCCCCCTTACCCTCCGTGCGTGCCGTTCCTTCACTCGCCTCTCCCTGTCGCCTCTCCCTGTCTCGCCGCCACACTCGTCCCGCGCCACATGGAAGCACCCGGCATGCGCCGTGTGCTGCGCGCGGCGTGGGATCAACTCGCCCATGCCGCCGCGCCTCCGCGCACACGCACACAAGCGCAACCCGCGCGGATGTACCTTGTTCCGTGCCACACGCCTGCCGCGTTGCCGCGCGGCTCCGCACCGTCATCGTCACCGTCACCGTCACCATCATCACTCCCTGCTGCTCGCGCGTTGCTTGCATGGGGCGCTTGGCGGATCAGCGGCGAGGGGAGCGGGCAGGTGGAGGCGCGCGGGACAGTGGCGGGACGAGCAGTGGCGGGTGGCGGCAGCGCGGAGGGGTGCGGCGTGGGGCATGACGTGCGGTGGCGAGGCGTGCGGCAAGGCGGCGGCGACGAGGCGTGGGCGCGCAGCAGGCAGTGGAGAGTGGGGGGAGGGGCCGTGATGGACGCACACGTGTGGCCCGCGCAAGGCGTGCGATCGTCGCACACTGACGCCGTACTCACTCGCCCTCACCTACTCTTTCCCGCCTGACCTCTCCATTGCCTCGCTCCATCCGTCCGTCCGTCCGTCCGTCCGTCCGTCCGTCCGTCTGTCCATCCATCCATCCATCCATCCATCCATCCATCCATCCATCCATCCATCCATCCATCCATCCATCCATCCATCCACTCTCCTCCCGTTCGTCCACGCTTTTACTTTGCGTCATGTGACCTCTTTCTCCTCCCTCGCGCTGTCGCTCGCTGCCTCTGCTCATGTAGGTTGTGCAGTGCACGGCAGCCCGCACCTCAACGCTCCCCGCCCTCTACCTGTGTGTGCAGGCGCCCGCATCTCGCCCCTCCTCCTGGCTCCCTCCCCGCCTGCTCTCCGTGATCCCTGCACCGTGGCAGGAGCTGCTGGAACATCCACGCACCGCACTGCACCACATTGCATGGCAGTACAGGGATGCAGCAGGTATGAGTGCCATGGGCAGCAGCTCGCAAGCAAACCACTTGCTGCTGCCACTGTCCTTCTGTACCTTCCTCTGCCATGTGTTGTGCGCACTGCCCCTCGCATCCCCTGCACCGCCTTCACCTCGTGCCATGGCCACGTGCCCCTCTTCCCCCGCCCGCTTGAGCAGCATTGCAGGTGGAGGCGTTTTGGCGCAACCACTCGCTGCTGCTGCTGTCCGCTGGGGGCGTGTCCCTGTCGCTGCTGCTCTGGGGCTGCTCCTTCCGCCTCGCCTCGCTCTTCCTCACCATGCCGCCCAACTCCCTCGGCCTGCCCTACCTGCTTGCCTCCTGCACTGCCGTCGCTGCTCTGGTACGCCTCACCTCACTCCCTTGCTGCACCACCACCCCCACCATCCCCATCCACCACGCCCGTCCTTGCCTCTCCCACCTGTCCACATCCCTCGCAGTCCTCCGCACTCTCCCTTCCCCTCATTCTCCACTCTCCCGCCCCCCTCGTCCCCCCCTCCTCAAGCACAGGGCGGGGCAGTGCGGGCGCACACGAGCATGAGTCCAGCAGCGGCATACCGCATGGCCATGTGCGCCCTCAACACGCATGCGGGTGTGCTGGAAGTGCTGGGAGCACCGCTGCTGGGAGCGCCTGTGAGGGCGTACGTGCAGGGGGGCGGGGGCATAGTGCTGTCGGGCATGGCTGTGCGTGCTGCCCCGCGGGACTGCTGGCTGGTGTTCCCTGTGCGCGGTGCAGAGGGGCGTGGTGTGGTGCAAGTGCACGTGCACCGCCACAACGGGCAGGTCAGCTGCCGTGCCCTGCTAGCGCCATGCCCACACACCACATCAACCGCTGCCTACCCGTCATATCCGCCCCAATTCCACTTGTTGCTCATTGCCACGTAGCTCATGTGTGACTCACGCTGCTCATCCCCCATGCGCTTTCCTCTGTTCAACCTTGGCATCTGTGTGTGTGTGTGTGCAGTACGACCTGCGGCTGGTGGCGGTGGATGTGGCAGCCGGCAGTGCAGGCAGCGAGTGCGTGGTGGTGGTGGGCGACCATGCTGCTCTCTCCCGTGCACAGCCCTTGCTGCAAGGGCTCAGGCACGCACTGGACAATGCGCAAGGCGGGCGAGCAGGGGCAGAGACGAGGGCTGTGGAGAATGCCCAGCAAGAACAGGGCTGATGGAGTTGAGTTGAGCACACCGGTATGGTGGAAGTCGCAACAGCTCTAGCGCACCTGCTGCATGGAATGTCGTGTCATAATAGGTCATACGGTAATAGTACGGTAGCTTACTACCTACAAAACAAGACTCCTTGATGGGCCACATGAATTTGGTCGCTTATTTGCAGACACATGCCACTAATAGCGCATGGCCTGCATGAGCAGTGGTACATAGTGATCCAGATAGAAGAGGGCTCACAATTTGAGCACTCTGCAGCTACCCTGCCTTGCATTGCATTGCAACCTTCCAACTCTACCCTCCCACTGCAAGCGGGTGTACGCAGCACTGGCATTGCACACATGGCCGTGCAACAGTGCTGCATCCATGCATGCACTCTGCTGACCCCCCACAGCAGCAAGCACTGCGTGGTGCCCTATCCTCGGTCTGCACTCTGAAGCCGTACGTGCCCAGCTAGGCCATTTGTTCTTAGCAGGGATGCAGTGCCCTGCGCCTGCATATCGGGTGAAAGCAGAGCAGGTGCCATATGGTGGGAGAAGGATGCCATGTAGGCTATGTTCATGCATGTGACAGATGGGCAGGCGGAGTGGCAGACGAGGGTTACAGAGCAGGAAGGGGGAGAAACGGGGAACTGGTGAGGAAGGTGAATACGGATGGGAAGGAACAGGTCGCAGGAGTGAGGTGAGGGTGGGAGGTGGGCGTGTGGGGACAGGCGGTGCAGTGCCAGCAGCGCCAGCAGCACGTGGCCTACAGCCCATTGGGGTGAAGGGGGCCGGGTGGAGTGAGAGCTGGGGGGTGTGTGTGCGGGGCAGTGTGGGGATGGGGGTGCAGTGAGAGGTGCTGCATGCCGCCACTCATGTGGCACAGCAGCATGTCCATCAGCCCCTCGCTCTCCGCTGCCTGCTCCGCATCCACCTCCCCCGCCCCCACTCCGCCCCCGCCCGCCCCCCCTGTGTCCTCCAGCCCGTGCTTCCACCATGCATCCACCCCCCCATCGCCCACCACACCCGCCTCCACACCCGCATCTGTGGGAAAGAGGGCCGGCCACTCACACGCCCTCCCACCATCACACACATCCGCGCCCTCATACGTGCCATTTGCACCCCCGCAAGCGCCGCTGCCGTTGCCACTCCACACCACTCCGCCCTTGCCCCTCGTACCCTCTGCCTGCGCATCCGCGCCCTTCCTGCTCACACCCTCTCCTCCCACCACCCCGCCACTGTCTGCCACGTCAGACTCCTCCGCCTCCCACTTGCAAGCAGCAGAGCCATTGCCGTGCTCTTCTCCCGGGCCCCCATCATCCCTGAGGAACATGCCCACCTCCTCCCACTGCTCCTGCTTCACCACCGCCCCTCCCTGCCCCACTGCCCACTCGCCTCCACTCGTGCCCCCCGACACGCCCCCACCACCCATCCCCTGCCCCCCCTCCGCCTCTCCCCCACTGCCTGCGCCCTCGTGGTTCCCCTCGCCCCCACTGGGTGCAGGGCGCCCTGCAGCGGGCGCGTAGGAAGGTGCGGGGAAGCCAACCAGGTGCTCTGGGGTGAGCTGCAGGGGGGAAGGAAGTGGAGAGGAGGGGCAGGAGGGACATGGAAGAAGGGGGGTAGGAAGAGAAAGCGGGAGTGGGAAAGAGTGAACGCGAGGAGTATGCGTGTTGAGGAACGAGGAAGAGGGGCGGGGAAAAGGGGAGGAAGGGGAGGATTGTTTTATGGGGCGGGAGTCGATGTATGGCAACAAGGTATCTAGTGACCTGATTGGAATGAAAATTGTGCATGACATTGTCACGAGGACTGGTGCGATGACACGGCATGGTGTGAGGGGGGCTGGCAGCACCTGGAAGAGGTCAGCGTCGGGCAGCAGGTCATCCTCAGGCATGAGGTCGTACTCCATGGCTGACAGCTTGCTCGATAGCAGCTGCCACCCCATGCACGCACACAGGGCGGGCGGGGGAGATCGGACGGGATATGCAGGAAGTGTACATGATAGGTGTGGGCTGGCGTAATGGGGGTGAGGGACCACCTCATACATGTGTCACTGCTGCATGCATACTCAGTTGGTGCATGGAGGTAAAGGGGGGAGCAGGTGAAAGCAGGGCGCCAAGGTAGTGTGCAGTGGTGTGTGGTGCATGTGTCTCTCTCACCTCGACCTGCAGCTGCAGTGAGCGCACATAGTTGATGATCTCGTCCAGTATCATGGCCTTGCCCGTCACCTGCATGAGCACATGCACACGCCACCACACATGCACGCGCACCCGCACACGCACACACGCGCGCACGCACACATGCAAGCACACACACACACACACACACACACACACACACACACGCACGCACTCACACACGCACACAAAGATGAGTTAGCCCGAGTGTGGACGCCCTCTGCAGCCAATCGTTGCTTCACCTGGTGCAGCACAGCACGCCATATGCTCTGCACTCTCATCCCCACTTGCAGCCCTGCACTGAAACCTTAACCTGCAACCGACACCACACTCCCCCACCCCCCCTTCTCCCAGCTGCGCGCTCACCTTAGCGCACGTGGGCACAAGGCTCTGCAGCACACTCATGCGCTCCGATATCTTCTCCCTCCGCACCTGGTGCCACACGCTCTCACCCACACGGGAGGGGTGGCCCAGGCGGGCACACACAGGGCAACGAGGGCAGGGAGATGCAGGTGCAGGAGGGGTTCAGAGGGAACACACGAGGAGAGAATATGAAGACAGAACACGCGGCAGGGGTACCGTGTATGCATGCTGTGCATATTGGTCGCATAAGAAATCATCAGCACGCACGGCATGGCACAGCACGGCACGGCACAGCACAGCACGGCACGGCACAGCACAGCAGAGCAGGGCAAGGCAGTGCATGAGGGCATCTCACCCGCTCGGCAATGCTATGGCTGTCCGTGGCCTGCCCTCTCCTCGCTCGACCATGCCCCACTCCCGCTCCCCCACCCTTCCCCTCCCTGCCCCCCCCCCTCACCCCTTCTCTCCCACTGCTCCTTCCCTCCTCACCACTCCACGCCTCCTCTCCCCCCCAGCTACCCTGCCTTTCCATCCCCATCCCCATGCTCTGCTCTGCCCCAATGGCGCTCCCACACTCCCCGTCCTCCCCCTCGCTCTCCTGCTTGCACCACTGCCCCTGCCCGCCCCCACCACCAGCACTGCCGGCAGCAGCGGCGGCGGTGGCGGCGGTAGCGGGAGCAGCATGTGAGGCGGAGAAGGGGGCGGCAGCAGCAGAAAAGGTGGAGGTCGATGGCTGCACGTGGGGCATGGTGGGCGGGCGACGGGTGAGAGGTAGGGGGAGAGGCGTGAGGGGCGAGCAGTGAGGGAGGTGCATGTGCTGCTGAGCATCGCACCACCCGGGGCGCTGCCCTGGTGCCCGTGGGTGGGTGCTGCGTGTGGTAAGTGCGAGGAGTGCAAAGATTAGGAAAAACTGAGGGGATGCGCAGGCAGACATTCGATGGGAGCCGAGACAAATAGAGGCCGGTGCAAGAGAGGGAAACGCGAGGTGGTAATAAAGAGGTGAGGAAGTTGGGAGGGGTTCAGGGTTGAAGGGGGAGAGGGGGGATATGGGGAAGGGGAGAAAGGGGTGGGGATTGGAGCATGGGTGGGTGAGCCGGGTGAGCGGGTGCACACACCTGGGCATGCGGCCATGGCACGGTGCCGTGCGTGTCAGCCGGCAGTCGACGTCGCTTGCGACATGCCATGGCCTCGTCAGCACCCACTGCATGCCCCATACACACACACACACACACACACACACACACACACACGCACGCAGGCACGCACACACACACACACACACACGCACGCACACACACACACACACACACACATACGGCAGTGGTGGCGCGGTGGGGGGGGGAAGAGGAAGAGGAAGGAGGGTGAGACTGTGTGGAACATGTGCATGGGGGGCAGCAGTGCCATGGGGCAACAGGATTCTCTTGTGAATGGGGCAGAGTGTAGGCACATGCCTGTGGCGAAAGCGACTGGCTGTGCATCAGAGTGCTTCCACCCACAACAGGCCAGTGACAGTCTTGCTACCGTCAACAGCGTGCCTACCATCCACAGCCTGAGCGCGGTGCACCGAGGGCGGGCAGCTATTGGTGCGAGTCAGCTGCCTCACTCCCCTTCCCAGCAGTTTCCTCCGCGCCTGCTCCCTCTCCCTCTCCTCCCAATCTTTCCCCTCCTCCTCCACACTCAACCGCTCTCCCCCACTGCTCTGCCCTGCCGTCGCCTCCCCTACCCCCTCTGCTGCTGCCTCCCCTCCCCCCTCCCCGCTACCGTCCAATGCTTGCCACACCACGTTCCACGCCGCGCCCTCCACTCCCTCCGCTCTCCCCCTCTCCCTGCCCACACTCGAAGCCTTCAGCAGTCTGCGTCCCCCCCCACCTCTGCTTCCCCCTCCCCTCACAGCGCCTCTCATGTTACCGTCTACCCCCATCCCTGATTCTTCAACCGCCATCACCCCCTGCTGCGCGCCCGCTGCTCCCCCCTCCGATCCCCCCTGCGACTGCGCCTGCAGCTGCTGCTGCACCGCCCGCCAAATGCCCTCCATCTCCCCCGCCAGTGCCCCACCCTCAACCCCCCCGCTAACGGCTTTCCCCCCTGCTCTGCCCTGCCCCACCGCCCGCCTACCCGCGCCCATCCCCGCGCCCCCCTGCTCGAGCGCGGCGGCAATGGAGCTCGCTGCTGCCGCCACTGCCGCCGCTGCCTCCGCCACTGCGCTCTCGTGCGCCCCCCGCTCCCGCGCCCCCGCCCTTTCCCCACCCGCTTCCCAAGACGAGCACAATTGTTGGGGGGGATGAGGGGGGAGGTTGGGAGGATGGGGGAGTGGCGGAGGGGTCGGCGCGGAGGGTAAGGCGAGCGGGGAGAGGAGCGAGGCGGTCAAGGAGGAGGTGCGGCGGGGGGCGAGGGAGGAGAGTGGGGAGGGCGCGGGGGGGCGACCGCGGCATAGGCGCGAGAGGAAAGGCGAGTCGGCGAGAGGGTTGCCTGGCGCGAGGAGAGGGGAAGGGGGAGGTGTGAGGACAGGGGGTGGGAGAGCAGGGAGGACAAATTAGGAGGCGGCAGCGTGGTGCACACGGCATTGCGTGCACACGCGCGCATGCGCAGACGTGGCTCGTGATAGGCAAGGGAGCGCAAATGAGAGCACACCAGAGCACAGAATCGCACGACGTACCTCGGCTGGAGCTTGCACTTGCGCCTTTGTCCCTGCACGCCTTGCTCGCCTCGCCATTACCGCCCGCCTCTCCCCCAACCCCTACGCCATGCGCCGCTGCCAGCGCCGCGGCGGTTCCAGTCGTGGTCCATCCCAAGCCCTGCACGCCCGCGCCATTCCCGCCGCCGCCCTCCGCTCCCCTTATCGTCACCACCTGCGCGCGCTCCACGTCCAGGCTCCGCGTGCGCCTCAGCTCCGCGCTGCTCTCTCCGCCACCCGCCAGCCGCGCCTGCCGCCGCGCGTACAGCGAAGATTGCGCCTGCCGCGTGCTTACCGCGGACCCGGCGACTGGCGGAGCGCAATGCGATGCGCCGGGCGACGAGACCGCGGGTGCTGGTTGCGGCAAGTGCGGCGCAGCTGCGCTGCTCGGCGCGCAGTCGAAATCCATAGCGCCCGCGCCATTGGCGGACTGCGAATCCGCCTCGGCGGCGGGATTAGCGGCGCCCATGGCGGTTGAGTGAGCGCCTCGCAGCAGCTCCTGAAACTCGCCGCGGCGTCTCAATCTCCTCGCGCCTCCGCTGTCGCTCAGCCTCCCCCTTTCTTCCCTCCCGCTCCCTTTTTCCTGCTTCCGCGCCTTGGTGTGGCTGCTTGATGGATGCCGCAAGCGCGGAAGCGGAGCGCAATGCGCGCACGCGCTGTGTGAAGTGACGGGTTCTTGCTCAAGGCGCGACAATAGCTGTCAATTGGCAGTGATGTGGCATGGGTGACACTAGCGAGTGGAAAAAGCAGATACAGTACTGGCTAGACAACTCGCACATATGTTGAGTGAACACCCATGGATTCCCTCGTCTGGTCAGGTGTGGTCTGTCGTGTGAGGAACAAGGAGAGAAGAGAACATGGTTGTCGCACAGGCCGAGCAGTGTGCGAGCCACCCCCTCTTGCTCCCCCCAACCAACCCACCCACCCACCCCACCTACCACCCGCCCTGGCCCCCTCCAACCAACCACACGCCGCCGTTACCGCCCTCACCTTGCCTCACTGCCCGCGACAGCACACACTTGCACACGAGACCAGCTCCGCGTCCGCGATCTACAAAATGCTGGGTGGACAAATTCGATAAACGCTGTACTGATTTCATCAGAAAGGTGTTACCTTTATTGGTGTGCTTATCTGTGCTGTGAGTGTATGATTTCTTAAGACTCTCTCCTTGTAACGTGGCAAGGTGTACACGTATATGGAACAAGTTTTAATGCAATCACATTTGTTATACGGGCTTCTAACTAGCCCAAACACCAGTCACACAATTCGTGTGGTCTTCTTTTAGGTCATTGCTCGCGTCAGATTGCCGACTGACAGTCTGGTCTGGACCGTATTACAGTAGTCATACTCCGTGCTCACAACCAGCGGCTTGCAATCTGAGCCGCCGGCTCTACGAGGTAGATCGAGCACGCGTGCGGGCGGCCAAATGGTGCTCGCCGGGATTTAGGAGGCCCGAGCAGCTCTTCGGAAGTGCACCGCGCGTGTCGTCGGTGTCGGGTGCGCGTGGTGGTTAGCAGCGCGTGCGTGCTAACAGTGCGAAGCTTGCAGCATCTGCCCGCGGTAAGCCGACCAACGGTCATCAAAGCTGCGCCCATTGGCGGCAATTGCTTACACGTAGGGCACGCACAGGACCCTGGTATCGTGGTGCGTGGGGAGTGAAGTGGCGCAAATCAGCGGCGCGACATGCCCTAGTGCCCGCAGTGCGTCGCCCCGGCTAGCGGTCGGCTTAGGGTGTCACCGCTACCAGTGCCCTTGCGTTACCAATTAATCACCGCTGCGTCGTGTGTCACCGCGCGCCGTCTCACCCGCCGTTAAAAATGCGTGGGTGCGTGTGACAGCAGCACAGGGTGGCCGTGGCATGGCCGTCATTCGCGGTCACGCCATTGGATCTCGCCACCACGGACCCCCCCTCACTATCACCCCCACTCGCCTCGCACTCTCCCCTCACTCCGCCCAGATATATACGCGCCCTCCCTGCACTTCTTCCCTCCCCGCCCCATCCTCGTCGCGCAGTGTTGTTTTCAGCATGGCGCAGGACACCCCTAGCGGGGCTCCTAGCGGGGCTGGCGAGGAGCAAGGCGACCGCGCGGGGGAGGGGAAGGGCACGCACGCGCGGATGGGCGCGGACGGGTGCTTCGTGCTGCGCACGGGCGCGTCGATGCCCGCCATCGGGCTGGGCACGTGGCTGGAGGGCGACGGCGGCGAGCAGACGCAGGAGGCGGTGCGCGTGGCGCTGCAGTGCGGGTACCGCAGCATCGACTGCGCGCACCTGTACGGCACGGAGATGGCGGTGGGGCGCGCGCTGGCGGAGGCGTTCAGCGCGGGCGTGTGCACGCGGGACGACGTGTTCCTGGCGTCCAAGGTCTGGTGCACCACCTCCAACGCCAGCCGCGTCCTCCAGGTACGCCGCCCCCCCCCACCCCCACCCACGCTGCTGCCTGCCGCACACGCGTCACACGCGCGCCCCGACCGAGCTATACGCAACTTTATCTCCTTCCCTTGCCTCATTCTTCTTCCTAACACTCTCCTCCTACCCATCCCTCCCTGCACCCCCTTCCTCCCTCTTCCCCTCCCCTTCCCCTCGGCCCCCTCTCCCTCCCGGGGCAGGCGTGCGAGCGGGCGTTGAAGAACCTGTGCGTGGCGCAGCTGGACCTGTTCCTGCTCTCCTGGCCGCTCGCCTCGCCGCTCAACCGCACGCCCGCCGACGCCACGGACCCGCCCGTGTCGTCCCCACGGCGCGGGCAGGTGTCGCTGAACGTGGCGGAGCTGTGGGCGGGCATGGAGCAGCTGGTGGCTAGCGGGCGCGTGAAGGCCATCGGCGTGGCCAACTTCAGCGCGCCCATGGTGCTGGACCTGCTGCAGCATGCCCACGTGCAACCCGCCGTCGTGCAGGTGCGCTGCTCTCACCCCTTGCCTGTGCCGCATGGCAGTATGAGATGTGAAGCGCACTCATTCAGGTGCATGCGGTACGATACCCGCTAGGCGGTATCATGATCAGCGGGTAGCAGTGGCACTGTGCGAGGTATTGCAGCGCAGATGAGGTGGGTGTGCCCGCTGCTTCACATCCACAGCAACTCTCAAATCTATCTGCCTGCGCCTGTGTGTGGTTCTGTGCGCCCTGGTGTGTCTGGCAGGTGGAGATCCATCCACTGTGGCGGCAGGAGCAGCTGCTGTCAGTGTGCCATGCGAATGGCATCCACGTGTCCGCACACACGCCACTGGGCACACCGGGGGTGGCACCGCTGGCACTGTCGTCACAGGAGCAGGCGGAGATGAACCTCTGGAGTGTGCCCGCCCCCGCTGGCAAGGGGCGCTCGCGCACCGTGCATGGGCCCATGCTGCGCCACTATGCCGTGCAGGACGTGGCTCAGCAGCATGGCAAGACACCCGCCCAGGTATGCCATGCCATGCCATGCCATGCCGTGTCTCTAGCAGCACAATGCACATACATGCGTAGTATGATGCGGGTTGTGAATTGGTCCCATCAAGCAGCCACCAAGCAATGCTAACATCACGTGAAAGTGTACGTAGGGGCGCACTGTCACACTGCATGCTGACCTGCACCACTTACCCACTCCCTTCCCACACCACTCCACACATGCACTTCCAGGTGATCCTGCGGTGGGCGCTGCAGCGTGGCACGAGTGTGCTGCCGGTGAGTGTGAGGGAGCAGCGCATCCGCTCCAACTACGACCTGCTCCACTGGTCGCTCACAGACGAGGAGTGGGATCGCATCAGTGCCATCGAGCCGCAGATCCCGCTGCTTGGTCCCTGCCTCGCCCCCGTCTCGTCGCTGCCCAACAGCACCAGCACCAGTGGCCGCCCTGAGACGTTCCAAGAAGAGGAGGAGGAGGTGGCTGGGGAGGAGGGCGATAAGGGCAAGGAGGGCCAGGGTTAATGGGTCGAAGGTTAGGGGGGTAACGGGTAATGGGTAGATGTAGAGGGGGCAGGTGTGGGGGGGAAAGGCGTGAGGGAGGAGGGAGAGGGGGAGGTGCAGAGAACAGGAGTCGAGGGAGTAGGTGCTGGCATGGGAGGCGTTGAAATGAGTTATGGTGAGATCAGGTCTTAGGAAAGGGCATCGGTGGACCATCAGTAGCAGTAAATTAGCACTGAGTTTTGGATGCTTGTTTATTGTGCTAGGTTACTGTAGCATACCAGCATTGTCAGATGGTAATGCTGCAAATTCCATGTCTGCTTCTAGCCTTGTCCAATTTCCTGCTATCAATACTCTATTGGGAAGAAAGCGAGTTTTTCTGCTGCCGAGAATACACTTCCTGGAAATGCAGGTGTGGTACAGTACAGTATTACGTCTTCAAGTACTACGCTAGTGTTATGTACATCTCCGCTTATTAAGCACCCAGCTCCTCCAAGCTACCAAAGGGTGCTTCAACTTTCAGGGTGTTTTGCAGCTGCCATGAGAAATGGCAGCTACACAAAACGTTGTGCCTAACGATTATTTCCTGCATAACCACAGACCTGCACTGGCCAGTTCTCTGCAGTGCCTACCACCCCCGCCACTTCGATATTCCACCACTCAATGCTCGCTCCTTCCACCAACCCAGCGTCTGCTGCTGCTGCTGCTGCTGCTACTGCTACTGCTACCTGCACGGCTCAAACTAGGTGTGCTCCTCACCAATACGCCATGGAGCTTCTCCTTCTCCCTCCCATTCGCCGCCATGCCTCTGCCCCTCATGCTGCTGCTGCTGGTTCCCCTGGTGGTGCTGCTGCTGATGCTGGTGATGGTGGTGGTGGTGGTGGTGCAGCTGGTGGGGGTGGTGGGGCAGGTTGTGGCCCATCTTGTGAGGCCACGCCACATCATCTTCCGCCAGGCACTCCCCCTCAACCGCGTCCCCTTCCTCCTCCAACCGCCCTCTCCCCTCCCTCCTCTCCTCGCCTATCTCATCTGCAAACCGCACGAAGCTCGTCCGCCGACTCCCCCGCCCCAACCCATCTCCCTCCTCCCCCTCGCCCTCCCTCACCTCCCCTTCCTCCTCCCTCCCCACCGCTGCCCTCGCATCCAGCCGTTCAAACATGCTGCCCCCGCCGCCCCCCTGCAGCAGCATGCGAGCAGCAGCACCCGCCAGCCCGCTGCTACTCCGGGGGAGCGAGAAGGACGAGGAGCGAGCGGCAGGCGGCACGTACCCACGACCACCAAACAGCGGGCGCATATACGTGTCGTCTAACCATCGCCACAGGTCATGCAGGTCGCGCTCGTGGGCGCTGAGGATGCGCGAGGCGAGGCGGGCATCGGGCATGGGGAGACCCGCCATGGAGGATGCGGGTAAACACACCACCATGTCGCCCTCCACGTGCCCCGCCGCCCCATGCGGGTACAGCAGCCGCGGCCGCGGGGGCGTGGCGCGCACCGGGGCAGAGGGCACGGCCGGTGCGGCGTCGGGGGCAGAGGGTGCGACGGGCAAAGAGGGCGCAGAGGACACGGAGGTGACGGGTGTGGAGGAAGAGAAGGGGCGCGAGCGAGAGGGGGGGAGGGAGGGCGAGGCAGCGAGGAAGAGAGTGGTAGAGGCTGGAGAGATGGGATGTGGGGGAAGGTACTTGGGTGAGGAGGGGCCCTCGCTGTAGTTGCTGGCACTGTGGTGGAGAGTGAAGGGCAGGAAGTAGTCGATGAGTGGACTCGTGAGCAGCCCAAACACCTGCCCAGGCCACACACGGAAGGAAGGGGGGGGTGGGGGTGTGGTTGGGGGTGCGGCTGTGGGGGTGGGTGGGCTGGGGGAGGAGGGAAGTGTTGTGCAGCTGAGGACCTGTGGTGAGAGGCGGGCATGGTGAATTGAGAGACAATGGGGGTAGAAGCAGTGCGTTCCAATGAGCAATGCCCGCAGTGCAGTGAGTGAGGTGCAGCAGTGAGCTATGCGGGAAGGTGCAGAATCACTCACGAGAGTAGAGAAGAGAACGAGCGCTATGGTGGAGGCGATTAGCATGGCTGCCGTGGCCTCTCCCTCCTCTGAAAACTGCACATGCTCACAGGCACATATTCAACCATGCACACATGCACACAACACCACAGGAAACAGCACGAGCATGCTGTGATGTGCAACTGACGAAAAAGAGGAGCTGAGGAAGGATTGGGAAGTGAGTGGAGAGCAACAGGGCGACGAGCAAAGGCAGGAGCAGGTGGGGGTGGGCCGTACAGCAGAGTACGTGAGGGCGATGGAGACAGCCCCCCTCATGAGACCACCTGCATGGCATGGGATGGCATGGCGTGGCATGGCATGGCATGGCATGGCATGGCATGGCATGGCATGGCATGGCATGGCATGGCATGGCATGGCATGGCATGGCATGGCATGGAGCATGGATGGCATGGAATAAAAGGGCAGGGCAGGGCAGGTAAGTGAAGGGCAGAGCAGCAGCACATGTTAACTGTGAAGGACAGGAGATGACAAGGCAAGGACAAGCACATGCGCTCATGGCACACGCACACATGCCCGTGTGCCCCCTTCTTGGCAGCATGCTGCACTGCACCATGCTAGTGCGTGCAGAGACAGCTAGGGCAACAGCCACAGCACCAGCACGCGTGCCTGCCATTTGCTCTCTCTCCTTCCCTCCCCACCCAGTCACACCCCACAACCCTCCACTCTCGTCCTCCCCAACCCTGCCCCCTATCACACCTCTGTATGTACCACACCCAACCCTCCGCCCCCAACAACGCACTACCTCCTCTCTGGCCAAGCACGTTACCCCCCTACCCCAACCCCCCATCTTCCCCCGCGCCTCCCCAGGGCGCGCACCTGATGGGGGGTGCGCAGAGCGCGTGAGTTTTTGCGCTGCAGGTTGAGCAGGGCGGAGAGCGGGAACACAAACGCTGCCCGCCCCGCCAGCACCAGCCCCAGCAGCAGCGTGAACAGCACAAACGTGTCCCTGCCAGCCCCGCGCATGGGGAGGGGCGCACAGGGGAATGGCGGGGGGGCGGGAAACATGAGGAGAAAAGTGTTGGGTGGAAGCGCGGGTAAAAGGAGGTGAGGGCGGAGCATTGGCACGGGGTGGTGGAGGGGAGGGGGGCAGATTGGGGAGAGAAGCGTAGGAAAGACGTGGAGCGGGTGATGGGACGAGCTGGTGGAGGCACGGCACACCTGACGTTGACGCTGGTCCACTTCTCCGAGTCCAGGGCGTCCATGCCCACGTACATGAAGATCACCGTCTCCGCTATGAACGACATCGTTGCAAACGCATGCCTGCACAATCCGGTCGTGTGGGGTGCACATGCACATGTGTGGGGCGAGGGAGGAGCACAAGGGGCGTGCAGAGACCACAGCCATGTGACCATGCACTCATGCATGCTGTCTGCACGTGACACACAGAGAAGGTGTGACGTGCAGTTCTGCTGTGTTGCCACCCCCCTTCTGTTCCACAGAGTATCACAGCCATGTGACCATGCACTCATGCATGCTGCAGTCACACCACCTTCCCAGTGCAGCACTACTCCCTCAGCCCGCTTCTTCCCTCCTCCCCAGAATCGCTAGCGTACTTGGTGGTGACGCGGGAGCTCTCAGTGACGTTGTGCCAGGTGTAGTGGCTCATGACGATGCCCGCGAAGAACACGGACAGGATGCCGCTCAGCCGCAGCACCTCCGCCAGGATGTACGACGCGTATGCCATCAGCGCCATCAGCGCTATCTCCCGGTCCGTCGCATGACTGCCCGTGCCACAGGGCACCGGGGAGGGGAGCGGGGGGTTTGGGCATGGGGAGATGTGCGGGGATGGGAAGTGGAGGGGAGGAGTGGGGTGCTGAGTGGCTGAGATGATTGGTGTGGTGAGGATGGAAAGAGTGAGGCACGCGAGGAGATATCTGCAGTGATGCGATTAGTGGCTGGTGGCGCAGGAAACTACACACTGGCATGCGGGGAGGAGCGCCGTGGCGGAGATTACCTGGAGAAGTAGAGCGTCTTCATGACGTATGCAGACAGCAGTCCTAGCTGCACGCACACGCACACACAAAGCAAGGCGGATAGACAGATACAGGCAGACAGGCGGGTGGGAAGAAGAGCAGAAGAGGGGAGTGTGAGAGAGGCATGGTGGCAGCAGCAGCAACCGCATTCCTACCCCAGTGCGTGCAAGAACCTCTCAACCACCAACGCCAGCTCATCCCTCCTTCCGCAATCTCTCCTTCCAGGAGTGAGTCCCTCGTTGCACAAGCACATCCCAGGCAGGGCAGGGAGGGCAGGGAGCACTCACCGCAACGCCAAGCAGCGTAGAGGCGGTGAAGAGGTAGAGGAAGTCAGAGAGCACGTTGAGCAGCGTGGCGAGGGAGAGCGCGTGCGCGGCGGGCGAGAGGGCGAGCTGCTGCACGGCGCGGAAGAGCACAATGGACGTGGCGTCGTTCACCACTCCCTCGCCGAACACCAGACTGTACACCAACGGCTGCTCCTCCTGGTCCAACACCTGTGAGCGTGCGCGCAGGGTATAGAGTATAGCGCGCATGCGCGCAGGGAGCAGGGGGTACGGGAGTGGAGGGCACTCAGGAGGGCACTCAGGAGGGCACTCAGGGGGGCACTCAGGGGGGCACTCAGGGGGGCACTCAGGGGGGCACTCAGGGGGGCACTCAGGGGGGCACTCAGGGGGGCACTCAGGGGGGCAATCGAGGAAGGGAAGGGAGGAAGGAGCATTGCATCCTGCTGGTGCAGGTGGGCACGTTATGCCCTCACACACCAAACCTTGCCCCCAGCTTTGCCCATCTCCAGAGAACACACCCTCATGGGCTCTTCCAACCCCACTCTCCCCCGACTCTCCCCCCAACTCCATTATCCCCCCACTCAAAGCTCACCTGCAGCACGGAGACAGAGTCAGTGGCGGAGAAGATCACTCCCAGCGCTGCACGCAGAGGGTGGGGGGGCAGGGGGAAGGGGAACGGCAGAGGAGGTTGGGGGGAAGGGGGAGAGGCGAGAGGGGAGGGGGGGTGGGTGAGGAGAGTCCCGAAGCAGTGACGCTGGGCTGGTGTGGTGAGTGCAGTCATTGCAATGCTGCCATGTGAAGCATGCGATGGCAGTGACTACGAGACACGTGGCACAGACGAAGGTACACGTGGCACTGACCAAGGTACACGTGGCACTGACCAAGGTATATGTGGCTGGGTTGAATAGGCAGGCCGAAGAGAGGGAAGAGGAAGTTGCAACCTGGAATACAGAATGAGTGAGCAGCGAAAAAAAGAGATACAGGGAGGCAAGAGAGGTAGGAGTTGAAGGAGAAGGGGAGGGGTGGAAGCAGGGACAAAGGAGAGCATGAGGGGGAGATGACAAGCGCGAGCCATGAAGAATCGGCAGGTGCGCAGCATGCACTGGCAGAGAGCAGTTGAAGGGACGATGGGCTGTGGGGAGTGGCATGACAAAAAGCATTAGCGCACTGTGGCAAGCCAAGGGGAGAGCATGCATTGCGGGTGAGGAGGCGCAGAGCGAGGGGCAGTGCAGAGCGCATGGCGACCTGCAGTGATGACGGAGACGGAGATGAAGACGCCAGCTATGCCGTACGCCATGATGCCCCCGAAGTTGCGGAAAAACTGCTTCTTCTTCACCTGAAACCTGCCTTCCCCCGCCCGTGCACCGCCCCCGCCCGCCCCCCCACGCGGACATATGGAACGACGCAGGAAGAGGGGGGGGAGGGGGGAGGGGGGAGGGGGGGAGGGAGGCGGGAGAGGGAGGGGAAGGGGGAAGAAAGGGAGAGTGTGAGAGGCGACGAGGGGTGTGGGACAGCGGAGTGAGAGGCAGCGATGGCTGTGGTGCAGGGCAGGGCAGCAGGGCGGCAACCAGATTTCCTCCGCACTTCCCCCTCTCACTGCACACCCACGCCTGCACCCTGCTGCCTCTCATGCCCTGTTCAGGGAGACCCCATTACGAGCTACCACGCGGCATGGGGGAATGGGCGCGCGCGTTACCCGGCGTTGAAGATGATGGGAGGCAGCAGGTAGATGAAGAACAGGTCCTCGTCGAACCGCAGAATCATCGAACTCGCGCCGCCCCGCACGAACAACACCACCGCGCCCGACGCCAGGCCCTGGCGCGGATGGATATGGGAGGGGGAAGCAGGGGGGGACGATGCGCAACGCGGAGACGACTGGATGCTCGTGACGAAGCGTAAAGGGCGACGTCGCGAAAGTGGGCGAAACGAGCGAAAGGAGCGAAAGGGGCGAAACGAGCGAAAGGCGCAAAAGGGGCGAAACGAGCGAAAGGCGCGAAAGGGGCGAAACGAGCGAAAGGCGCGAAAGTGGCGAACGGAGGCATTGAAACGGAGCAGGGAGACGAGGGAAAGGGAGAGGCGGGGATGCATTGCGCGCACTGTGGTTGCGCGGACCGGGAGGGAGGTGGGCACTGACGAAGAGGATGGCGGTGACGGCGTCGTTGATCCACCGCACGCCCTCCAGCACGTGCCCCACCACGATGCACGCGCACAGCAGCCCCACGAACAGCGTCAGCGCCGCCACGTCCGTGCCGCCCCCCGCCAGCACCGACACCAGGCTCACCACCGGGACGCCGCTGTGCGACGCGGCGGCCGCTGCGCCCGCATGGCTGGACCCTCCCCCCAGCGCTGCAGCCGCTAAAGGTTGGGCGGGGAAGGACATGGGGTAGGAGACGTGCTCCATGAGCGCCGGCAGGATGGCGTGCGCGACGGGCGCATGGGGCATGGACGACCGCGACGACGGCGGGCGCGACGGAGTGGAGCGAGAGAGCAGCGAGCGAGTAGCCGGCGTGGGATGAACGGCTCACGAGAAACTTCTCAGCTGACGGGCTAGGAACGTTTCAGGCTGTCTAACAAGGGCAGGCACGCTACGTACTAAGCGTCTAATAATGACTTGCAGCTGAGCGTTGGTCAAGGACAATGTTGGTGAACTGCAATACAACAGCATGGCATGGCATGGCGTATGGATAGCACGAGTTGTTGGACGGCGGCGTCATGCAGCCTATCGTCGCAATGGTTAGCTTCAAGTTTCGTTAATGTTCGCAATTGCTCGTCATCCTATCCGTATCCCCCTTTTCTAATTACGACTATGGGCGACATCCCGAGTCAACAAGCTGGTTTCTGGCCAATGGGTGGTTCATCCAGGAAACAGGGTTAGGAGGGACGAATCAGGTGCTTGGTGAATGCACCCGAACCGGAATGGGTGCTCCAATCAACTGGAAAGGCACACAATTGTCTGCATTCTACAGCTGGAGAGCAGGTATTACTATACAAACAACACACAAAATTACAATTATTTACATGCCCAAGCTAACACAGAGAATGGATACGGTACTTGGACCAAATGGCAAGGCCAGACATCCAAAATTGCCATAAAAACGAACCCTAATTCTCCATGCTCTCACTCTTCCCCTCCTCCACATCCATGGGTGCAAGCCCACTATGCTCTTCCGGATTCGAGTGTGGCACACGTGCAGCTTCCTCAGCAGCCGCCTGGGCATGCACCCCTGTACCTGCCATGCTGCCGTGCACACCCACGCTGGGCTGCACTGGGATCACATCTGCAGGCCCCACACTCAACGCCCCTCCGGTGCGCGCCATGCCTCCCGCAATGCGCATGCGCGAACCACCAGGGGGGATGCCGTGGGGTGCAGCTGACATGCCATGGAATGCACATGCTGGTGCTGCCACCAAGGCAGGTGGCGCGGCGGCAGCAGCGGGTGGGGCAGAAGAAGGAGGCAGGGCGGTGGGTGCTACGGAGGGAAGCTGCATGGCGAAGGGGTTGGTGGCAGCAGCAAGGGGATAGAGGCTGCTGCTGTGAGCGGAGTGGGGAATCGTGGGCTCAGCAGGGGTGAGCTGGGTGCCTGCAGCCACACGCTGTGCGCAGTATGCAGGGGCAGTCGCAGGGGAAGGACCCTCAACGTGAGTGGGAGGCAGCACACTGCCCTTCACATCCTCTCCCCCTCCTTGCTTGCCTTTCTCCTCTGTTTCCCCCTCCTGCTCAACAACAGAGCCGCCACCACCTTCGGTCTCACCCCCACCTGCAGCCTTCTCTGCCTTCCCACCACCCTGCTTCACCTCAACGCCCTCCTGCACTCTCTCCCCCTCTCCCCGAACACCACTCACCATCCCTTCCGATTCCACACCTCCTTGCCCCTCCCCCTCCTTGCCGCCTGTCCTGCCTTCACCATCACCATCGCCTGATTTGCCAGCAGAACCACCCGCAGCAGCAGCATCAGTCGTTGCTGTCTGTTTCGCCTCCCCACCTTGCGCGCTCTTGTCCGCGTTCACCACTCCACTCGCCTGCACACTGCCTTCATGCGTCGCCGTCCCTCCCTGCCCTTGCTCACCGCCCGCCGTCCCTCCACCTTCCGGCGCCGGCGCTCCTCCTTCGCGCTTCCCCTTGTCCGTCGCAGGGGCGCGCGACTCGTCTCTTTCATCTTGCGACTCGCGGCGGCGTTGCACTGACGCCATGGCGCGCGACTCTCTAGTCGGAAAACTCAGCAGCTCGCTGTGCTCTCCAGGAATAAACACAGGAAGAAGCAACAGGTTCGATTGATCCACGGAAACGCGCTTCACAATTGTGCCCCTTGCCTCTGGGAAGCCAATTGCCCCTCAACGTTGGTTGGAACATTTTGGATGTGAGATTTTTCCGAGGCGCGTGATCAAAAGCGTAATTCCAAAGTGAGCACCACGCAGCACGCATGCATGGCCCCACTGCCCAGCTCCCCACTGCCACGTGCCCTTCTTCATGCCCTCGTGGTCCCTCCGAAAGAGGGCTTGAGCTCGTCGTTCAGTCAACTCAAGTGGGGCGAGAATCCGCCTCTGCGGCTCCGGTCTCGTCGCATGATGGCACAGCCACAGCGACAGCAGCTCGTTGGAAGTGATGATGGATGCTTGTTCGTGCTTCGCTGCGCTGACGCTTACCAGGGGTACTGCACTGCACTGCAGCTACTCTGCACTCTCGTCTCCTGTTTACAGATTCATGAGAGCTCCGGGGCCATATCGCGCCTGATTCTGCCCTCCGCACCGATACGAACCGATCATGGCAGAGCGTCAGCAGGAACGCGCGTCGCCGTCACAACCGCAACAGCAGCAGAGCCAACCAGGAGCGCCCATGGCGACGGACGTGCAAACGGAGGTAAGGCATCGCAAGCACGCCGCGCGGGAGTATCCGGGACGTGCTGCCATGCGCTGCTCAAATCGCACGCCCGTTTGCTTCGGCTGTCTTGCCATTTGGAAGCACGGCTCATTTGTTCTTCTTGCCGCCTTGCTAATTTGACATCTGATCGCTATTCATCTCGCTCTTCTCTAACCCACCGCGTGCGCTTCCGCTGCAGGCGCGCGCAGCATCAGTCGAGGCGGTGCAGGCGGCGCAGGAGGCGGAAGAGGCGAGCAAGCGCGCGTACGTGAAGCAGGCGCAAGCGCAGGAGAAGATGCAGGTGGCGGCGCAGGTAGCGGCGCAGCAGCAGCAGGCGGCGCGGCAGGCGGCGAGCATGGCGGCGAGCGAGGCAGCGCGCGCTGTGAGGGAGGACGAGCGCGCAGCGGGGCGGCAGCAGTGTTGGAAGGAAACGGTGGTGGGGCGGTGGTATGCCCCCAACCCACCGAGGGCACTTCGGTGCCTTCGATCCCTTTGACTAGGGATCGGTGGGGTGGCACCGATTGACTTCGGGAGACTAACCCTTCGGTGCCACGTGGCGGCACCACATTCCAACCTTCAAGTGCAAGGCGAATTCGGTGTGTTCGGTGTGAAATTCGGTGGTCGAATTTCACCCCAACCGAAATGTTACACGCGGCGCATTCGCGACGCGAGTGTAGCGATGTGATGTTACATGTGCGGTTCGATGTAATGCATTTGCTATAAATCGACCTGCCTTGTATGCATGCTTTATACTGAAATCCTGAATCTTCTTGTACATGGTCCATTCGAACCAAAATTCCAGAGAGGTCTATCCTTGCTTCTAAGAGCACTAGCAATCACGTGAACGCCAATATCTCGGCGTATACTTGGGCGATTAACGTGTTTGACGGCTTGTTGGAAAGTCAAGACTGTGCTCTATCGTTTAGTGCAACTTAGAGTTCCTGCAAAGTAGAGGAGACGCCTCTACAACAGTGGTATCAGAGCTGGTCGGTAGAGTCTACGTGCGCGACTTGTAGCAAGCATGATGACGTCAAGCGAAACCTCCGGCACTTCCTTAGGTGGTGTCGTCTCGAATCCCGGCGAACCCTGGACAAACGCGACGGTGTTCGACACGTCGGCGGTTCCGATTTTCACGGGACAAAACTACTCCGCGTGGAAATTTAAGTTCCAAGTGCTCATGATGGAGCGGGGACTTTGGGGTCTCTTCGACGGAACGGAGAAAAAGCCGGTCAACGAGGACGAGATCGCGGCATGGAAGAAGAAGGACCAAAAGGCGTTCGCAACGTTGATTTCGCGCATCGGCATCAACCTCGTGAGTTCGGTGCGCACGTGCATCAAGCTCGAAGCTTCGGCGCGTGAAGCATGGAAGCGGCTCGAGACGATGCACGTGAACAAGACTCTCCACGGCAAGATCCTAGCCCGAAATGCGTTCTACACGGTGAAGTTGCGCGCGGGCGAATCGATGCACGAGTATGCGACTCGTGTGGAGGAACTCGGGGAAACGTTCATGGACCTCGGTGGAACGGTCACGGAGGAGGATTGGATTCTCACCTTGCTTTGCGGCCTTCCGGAAGAGTGGTCGACGGTGATTACGACACTCGATAGCGTGCAAAACACTTGGACGAAGGAAATGGTGGTCGGTCGGCTTCTCCATGAAGAATCGCGACGCCGACAATTCGCTAACGAGAGCGTGGAGACCGCCATGTTCTCCGGAGGGAGCTCCGGAAAGAAGTCCAAGTGGAGCAACGGTGAGGCAAAGAAGTCGTCCGGTGGAAACGGTCGCGGCAAGGGCAACGCATCGAACGGTTCGAGCAAGTGTCATTATTGTCGCAAAGCGGGGCACTTTTGGCGTGAATGTCGGAAGCGGCCGAGCGATTGGATTCCATCGAAGGCGCGGAACCAAGAGGGCAACGCGCACACGGCATCCGGCGAGGCGGATGATTCAACGGAGTCGCTCGTTTTGTTGGCCGGTGACGGGATCAACACTTCAAACGACGCGTGGTTCCTCGACACCGGTGCAACACAACACATGACGCACTCGGCGTCGCTCCTCAACAACGTCGGTGCTCCGGGAGACGTCAAGCGCGTCGTCTTCGGGAACGATAAATCGCTACCGGTGGTTGGAGTTGGGAGTACGCGTCTCATCGTCGATGGCGGGCCGGTGGACATCACGAACGTGCTTCACGTCCCGGGATTGAAGGTGAATCTACTCTCCGTCACTCAACTCGCAAAGAAAGACGTGAAGGTCACCATCGATGGCGCGAAGATGAACCTCTTTTGGAAGGGGAAGCAATTCGCGCAAGGCGTTCTCAACGGACAACTCTACCAACTCAAGACGCATCCGACAACGGCCTCATCCAACGTGGCGCAAGGCTCCAAGGCGACTCTCAAAATGTGGCATAATCGGCTTGCGCACGCCAACTACGACTCGGTCAAAGAGTTGGCCAACAAAGGACTTGCGAAGGGATTTGACGTGATCGCCGGCAACGACGAGAAGGGCGTGTGCGCGGCGTGTGTCGAAGGAAAAATGGCTCGCAAGCCATTTGGTAGCCGTACCTCACCCCTCGCAAAGGACCCGCTTGCGCTTGTTCACATGGACGTGTGTGGACCGATGCGGCATGCATCAAAGGGAGGAGCGCGGTTCCTCTTAGTGATGCTCGACGACGCGACGCGGATGAGTTGGACCCGACTCTTGAAGGCTAAGGGAGATGCGGCCAAGGCGATTCAAGAGTGGGCGCTCGACGTTTGCGACGACGGCAAGAAGCGGATCAAGTGCATTCGCACCGACGGTGGCGGCGAATTCGTGAGCAACGAGCTTGAAAAATGGATGAAAAGCAAGGGCATTAAGCACGACGTCACGACACCCTACACACCCCAACAAAATGGAGCGGTAGAGCGGCTCAATCGCACATTGATGGAGGCCGTTCGTTCACTTCTTCAACACTCCAAGCTTGGGAACGAGTGGTGGGGAGAGGCGAGTGCGCTAGCGGCATGGATTCGTAATCGTGTGCCAACAAAGGTGCTACCGGGAACGACTCCGTTCGAAGCATGGACCGGAACGAAGCCGAACCTATACCGCCTACGCACCTTTGGGTGCCTTTGCTACTACCATGTACCGGATCCACTTCGCCACAAGTTGCAACCGAAAGCTCGTGCGGCGATCTACTTGGGGATTGCGGCGAACGAGCGTGCATGGCGAGTGTGGGATTTGGATGAAAAACGCGTCGTCACGTCTCGGGATGTGATCTTCGACGAAGACAAGTTCCCGACAAAGGAGAAACAAACGCCGCAACTCACCGTCGTCCTTCCCGCACGAGAGGAGGATGAAGCGGTGGAGGTTTCACCGCACGTGAAGAAGGGAGCCGAAAGTGGAGGGGGAGAGAACGAGGAGTGCGATGATGATGTCGAGGAGGTGCCACCAACCGAGGAGGCCACTTCCTCCGCACCTTCTTCCCTACCATTGGCGTTGACTCGCGGGCGTCGTACACCTCGCCCCAACACGAGGTTAACCGACTATGCTACGGTCGCCGTTGGGGAGTCGGATGAGGAGAGTGCGGCGATTTGCCTAGCGATCATCAGCGACGATAACCCACGCACTCACAAGGAGGCTTTGGCTTCCCCGGATGCACCGCTATGGAAGCAAGCGATGGAGAGGGAGTTAGCATCGATCAAGGAGAACGATGTTTTCGAGCTCGTCGACCCGCCGAAGGGTGCCTACTTGGTGGGATGCAAGTGGGTGCTTAGGAAGAAATTGGGAGCCGATGGAGGTGTCGAACGCTACAAGGCGCGGCTTGTGGCGCAAGGGTACACTCAACGGGAGGGGGAGCACTATAGTGAGACCTTCGCTCCCGTTTCGAAGGCCTCCACTCTTCGGGTGTTGCTCGCGCTAGCGGCATCTCTCAACCTCGAGGTGGAACAATTGGACGTTTGCACCGCCTTCCTCTACGGGCTTCTCATGGAAGAAGTCTACATGCGGCAACCCCCGGGGTACGATGACGGTAGCGGTCGGGTGTGGAAGCTCAAGCGTACCCTCTATGGCTTGAAGCAAAGCCCACGCGGATGGTACAAGCGCATCGACGACTTTCTTCTTCAACACGGCTTCGCGCGTAGCGTGTGTGATAGCGCTTTGTACGTGTTGAAGGAGGGGGAGAAGCAATTGGTGCTTTTGCTCTACGTCGATGACCTCCTTCTTTTCTCCGACTCCAAAGACCTCATTCGAGAGGTCAAGCAACGGCTAGGGGCGGAGTTTGTTATGAGGGACTTGGGACCGGTGACGTACTACCTCGGGATGCACGTCGACCGCGACCGCGCGAACGGGACCATTCACCTCCACCAAGAAAAATATGTGAAAGGGGTTGTGGAGCGCTTCGGCATGGGTAATAGCAACCCGGTGGGGACGCCACTAGACACGGGATTTTCTTGCCTCCCGGGAGAGGAAGAATCCGCCCTCGACGAAGCCGAAGGGAAGCGGTTTCATTCGCTAGTCGGCTCACTCATGTATGCCGCCGTTTCCACCCGTCCCGACCTCTCATACGCCGCCGGGGTACTTGGACGAGCCGTAAGCAACCCTCATACCGAGCATGTGCGTGCGGGAGGACGTGTTCTACGCTACCTCCAAGGCACACCCAACTTGGGAATCGTATATGAAGCCGGTCCAATCGTGCTTAAGGGCTACACCGACTCGGATTATGCCGGTGATCAAAGCAAGCGCAAGAGTACCGGCGGGTACGTCTTCACCTTGCTTGGGGGAGCCGTGAGTTGGCAAAGCAAGTTGCAACCAACCGTGGCTCTAAGCACAACGGAAGCGGAGTATATGGCACTCACTCAAGGAGCCATGGAGGCAATATGGCTACGGCGCCTTCTAGCGGAGCTTGGGCATCCTCAAGCCGACCCAACTCCTCTCTTTTGTGACAACCAAGCGGCCATAAACCTCACTCACAATGCCGTCCTTCACGGGCGTACCAAGCACATTGAGGTGAAGCATCACTTCATTCGTGAGGTGGTCGAGAGAGGTGAGGTCAAGGTCACATACATAAGCACCAAGGCGCAACCCGCGGATTTCCTCACTAAACCACTCCCTAAGGATTCATTCCGTGCATGCCGTGAGCGTGTTGGTATGAACACCTAGTGGCTTGGGTGCAAGGGGGAGTGTTGGAAGGAAACGGTGGTGGGGCGGTGGTATGCCCCCAACCCACCGAGGGCACTTCGGTGCCTTCGATCCCTTTGACTAGGGATCGGTGGGGTGGCACCGATTGACTTCGGGAGACTCACCCTTCGGTGCCACGTGGCGGCACCACATTCCAACCTTCAAGTGCAAGGCGAATTCGGTGTGTTCGGTGTGAAATTCGGTGGTCGAATTTCACCCCAACCGAAATGTTACACGCGGCGCATTCGCGACGCGAGTGTAGCGATGTGATGTTACATGTGCGGTTCGATGTAATGCATTTGCTATAAATCGACCTGCCTTGTATGCATGCTTTATACTGAAATCCTGAATCTTCTTGTACATGGTCAATTCGAACCAAAATTCCAGAGAGGTCTATCCTTGCTTCTAAGAGCACTAGCAATCACGTGAACGCCAATATCTCGGCGTATACTTGGGCGATTAACGTGTTTGACGGCTTGTTGGAAAGTCAAGACTGTGCTCTATCGTTTAGTGCAACTTAGAGTTCCTGCAAAGTAGAGGAGACGCCTCTACAACAAGCAGCAGCAGGAGTCAGCGGTACAGGGCATGATAGCGCAGCAGTCAGCGCAGATGGCGGTGCAGCAACAGCAGCAGCAGCCACAACAGCCCATGCAGGCAGCAGTGCAGCAGCAGCAGGGCATGGTGACAGGCCCTAGTACCGCACCTCTCCCTGGTGCCAGTGGAAGCTACTATTCACCAGCTCCGGGGGCTGCCATGAGTGGAGTGGAAGGGGCAGCACCGTCGTTGGCAGCAGCGATGCAGGGCGAGCATGCGGGTGCAGCAGCACAGGCGTTTGTGGCGCAGATGGCGAGTGAGGCGGCGGAAACTGCGGCACAGAGCATGGCAGCAGCACAGCACATGGCCGCCTCTGCTCCCAACGATGCTGCCGTGCAGCAGGTACCTAATGCCCATGCTGAAACCCATGCCCCCATGTGCTCTTTCCATGTTCTCCAGAGAACATAACGTATTGTTTCTGCGTGTCAATGTGTGGGTGTGGAGCAGGCAGCAGGGCAGCAGGCAGCGTTATCAGAGGAGCAGATGGCTCTGGCACGGCAGCTGGCGGCGGCAAGCAATGATCCAGGCACGGCATTGCACACGGCACAGGTCATTCAGCAGTACCAGCAGCAGATGCAGCAGGAGGCTCAGGGCCAGCTGTAGCTAGGGGTGGTGGTGGAGATACTAGGCACTGCATGCTTTGTGCTTTCACTATATTTTTTGTTGTTGACGATATGTTTTGTAGTTGATCAATAGTGTTATCAGGACAGGTGGTGCACGAAGCTGTGTGCTGTGTATAAATTCAAATTACAACTGAAATGTAAAAAACTTTTAGCAATCTGCAACGGAATTCCACTTTACCGGACTTGCCATAACGCCTCGCATTCTCCAATGATCTGATCTCCTTGCTCCCCTCCCCGCCTCAACTCGTCAACCCACCCCCTCCTGGATCCCACCGCCGCCATTCTCCTTACTTTCCGTGCCTCGCCCTCCCCTCACCCCGAATCCGTCCGCCTATTGGCTTCTTTGTCCGGGGCTGTGCAAGTGGGAGAAGCGGCGTGCGGGGGGGGGGAAGCGCGAGGAGGGGATGCGCGGGAGGTGAGTTGGAGCGATGAAGAAGGCGCAGGAGAAGAAGGCGAAGCGGCACATCTACAGCACGGGCGCCGCTGGGTGCGGAGGGAAGGCGGCGCCCACCAACGCCAAGAACACGGGGCAGGTGCGATCGCACCATGAACGACTCACCATCGGTGGCACTCGAATCTGCCCACCGCTACTCCACCTCCTCAACCCGCCCCACCCCCTCATCCCACACACGCTCACCCTTTTCCCTTTCGCTCTCTCTCGTTTTCCCACCTCCCGTCCTCCTTCCCATCCGCCTTCCCCCTTCCCCCTCCCGCACCACCCCGGCCTCCCTCCCCGTTCCCCGCGTTCCGTTCTCCCCCGCAGCCGCTACCGTGTCCGTTCTGCGAGCGCGTGTTCAAGCAGGACGGGCGACTCAAGGACCACATCAAGAGCCAGCACGCTGACGCCGCCGCCGTCAATGCTGACGTGGACACACCCAACGGAGCGCCGACGACAGGTGTTGCTGGCGCGCAGAGCGTGGGCAGAGGGGCGGGCGCAGCGGGGGCTGGCGCGAATGCGCGGGGAGGTGATGGGGCGGGGAGGGGGAATGGTGCGGCAGTAGGGGGAGTGGATGGGGAGAAGGGCGGAGCTGGAGCGGGAGCGGCAGGCGGAGGCGGGGGGGGGGGCGTGTACTATGTGAAGACGCCCAAGGTGCTGGTGAACGAGTGGTGCCAGAAGAGCAAGCGCCCCACGCCCAAGTACACACACGTGCGCGCCTCCCCACCTCGCCCTCCTCTCGCATTCCCCTGACTCCTCGCCTTTCCCAACACTCCCCCTTCCCTCCTTTCCCCCTTTCTCCCACTCCAATCTCCTCTCACTTCTTCCTTCCCTCAACACCCCTCCGTCCCTATCCCGCCTATACTTCCCGTCCCCATCCTTTTCCCCTGCTCTGCGCGCAGGTGGAGGCGCCAGGCGGGGGCTTCCACGCGCGCGCCATCATCCCGGATCCGCGCGACCCCACACAGGACACCATCGTGTGGTGGCGCGGCACGCCTCCCGCGCCCTCGTCTTTGGACGCGCACAACCGCGCCGCCACCATGGCCCTGCACCGCGTCATGGGCTCCACCAGGTGGAGGGGGGAAAGGGGGAGGGGGGAGCGTGTGTGAGGGAGGGGAACGAGGGGTTGGGGGAACGGCGGGAAAGGGGAATGGGAAGGGTGCTGGGGTGGTGTGGGTGGGAGGAGATGATTTTGGTTTTGAGTTGGATATGAGGGAGGGAGGGATGGGGAGGGTAGTAGAGGGTGAGGAGCAGCGCGCACTGCTTGCATTCCAATCAGCATTCCCGTTCACCCTCCTTCATTCCTCTCTTTCATCCTGCGCTGTCCCACCGCCAGACCCACACGCACCTAACCCTCCTAACACTTCATTCTTGTAACCATTAACCCGTAACACTCTTATGCCTCCACCCGTGCACGTGCGTGCATGGCAGGATGGATCGAGTGTTGGGGGAGGAGTACCGGCAGCAGTGGAGGGATTTAGACCGTGAGGCGGAGGACAGGAAGGAGCGTGACAGGCGCCACGCGGAGGACAGGCAGCGGCGCGAGGAGCGGGAGCGAGCGCAGCAGCAGCGGCAGGTGCAGCGCGCCAATGTGTTCCTGAGCGATGATAAGCGCCAGCTCGTACACGCCCTGCTCTCCACTGCCCCCGCACCTGCCCCCGCCTCCTCCTTGCCTGCCCCGTTTGTCCCCGCCACTACTGCGGCTGCTCCCCAGGGCGGGGTGGACTTGAGCGGGGCTCATGCTGCAACCGCTGGTATTGCCTCAGTGCCACTGCACGCAGCACCGCCAGTGTCAGCAGCGGCTGCTAGTGGCAGCGAGAGTGAGAGCAGCAGGCAGGCAGTGGCCAATCAGCTGCTGGCATCTGGCTTCCCGCTGGAATGGACACAGCAAGCCACTGCCCACTGCTCTGACTACGTGGCAGCACGTGATTGGCTCATCCTGCACATGCCAGAGCACCTGCTCCCAGCCCAGTTCGCTGCCTCCACATCCGCCTCCGCGGTTGCAGTGCTACACTCCGCCTCTCCCGCTGCCATTCCCTCCGCCACCGCCCTCCAAATCGACCAGTGGCAGCCGGGCATCTCCCCTCAGCTGCGCTGGCTACTTGCATGTGGCTATGACGGCCCCTCCGCCCTGCAAGCGCTCTCTCTCACTGCTCATGCCGGTGCAGATGACGAGGTGGCGGCGCTGCAGTGCCTGCAGCAGCGCTTCCCCATGGACGTGCGCGGTGCACAAGGCATGGGGGGAGGGGATGGCGCAGAGGGGGGAGAAGGGGACGCGGAGGGTACGGAGTGGGGGGAAGGGGAGCAGCGGGGCGAGGGGGAGGTGGGGGAGGCGAGGGAGGAGGAGCGCATGGTGCTGGAGGCAATCTTTGGGCCGGATCTGGCAGTGCGCGAGGTGCAGAGCGGTGCTGGGGGGTTGGCGGTGGTGATGTCGGTGCGGATAAAGCAGGAGGCGGGTGGTGCGCATGGGAATGGCGAGGACAGCACGCCTGCACATGCTGCTGCGCTTCATCTTGAGGTGCGCTTCATCTTGAGGTGCGCTGCAAACCCAATGCTACCATGCCGTTTCTCTTGTTTCTGTGCTCATGCCCGCATCTTCCCCTCCTTTGCCCCCTCGTCTCCCCCTCCGCCATTCATTCCTTTTCCTGCACTCTTCCCCCCACCATCCCCCCACTCGCCCCCCACTACCCTCCAGGTCATCATTCCAGCCACCAGCTCCTACCCCTTCTCCCTCCCGCTCCTCGCCTTCCGCCTCTCCTCCTCCAACCCCATCCCCGTCCCGCCCGCCCTCCCCCTCTCCCTGCGCTTCTGGGCTGCCTGCACTCTCCACTACGCCCGCCACAACCTGCCTCCCGGCATGGGAGTCGTGCACTCCCTTGCCACCTGGGCTGCTGACCACGCCCTCCCCGCCTTCCTCTCGCTGCTCTCCCCCCGCCCTGCCTCCTCTGGTCCCTCCCACGCACCCCTGCTTCTCCCTCACCTCGCCTCGCTCTCCCTCACTCCCTCCTCCGGATCCGCCGCCTCCTCCTCCCTATCAGTACCAGTTGCAGCAGCAGCTGTTTCAGCAGCACCAGTCGCTGCTAATTCCAACACAGGTGCTGCTGCTGCTACTGCCAGTGCTGCTGCTACTGCCAGTGCTGGTGCTGCGAGCGCCAGTGCCGGTGGTGCTGGCAGGGACATGGAAGTGCGGGCAGCAGGGGACGACGCATGGTGGCAGCAGAGCACAGCAGGGGGAAAGCCAGGCAGGGGAGCACGGCGGGGAATGGGGGAGGGCGAAGCCAGGGAGGATTGGGAGCGGCTGAAGCGGCGGTGGGAGGAGATGCAGGGGAGCAGGCAGCACGCGGGCATGATGCAGACGCGGAGGGGCCTGCCTGTGGCGGCGTCCAGAGCGCAAGTGCTGGCAGCACTGCAGCAGTCGTGGGTGGTGGTGGTCAGTGGCGCCACTGGCAGCGGCAAGAGCACCCAGGTCCGTGCGGGGAAGGCCTGGAGGAGAGTGGAGAAGATGGGAGGGGAGAGGTAGAAATGGGGGCAAGTGGTTGGGGATTGGGGAGGGGAGGCGAAAAGGGGGGGAGCATGGGATTGAGCAAAGGTCAAGGACCGATCATGGGTTATGGTTTTCATGCTGCTACATCGTATCCTGTTGCTCTCATGTACCCGTCCTGTAGTGTCCCGTTGTGCGCCTGTTGCTCTTTCACCAACCATCATTCCATCCAACCCCTCTCGTGCTGTCGCTCCATCCATCTGCATCACTCTCGCGCCCGCATCTCCCAACCTCCCCCCTGCTCCCTCCCACCACCAGGTGCCCCAGTACATTCTAGAGGGCGCCTCTGAGGTGCCGCCGCTCCATCCATCGGTATCACTCTCGTGCATTCATCTCCTACCCCCCCTTTCTCTCCCCCCCACCAGGTGCCCCAGTACATCCTGGAGGGCGCCTTAGAGGAATCCGCCGCTACACCTGCGTCATCCTCGCACCCTGCACCGTGCTGCTCCGTGGTGATCACGCAGCCGCGTCGCATATCAGCAGTGGGCCTCGCACACAGGGTGGCGCAGGAGAGGGCTGAGACTGTCGGCGACACTGTGAGTGCCACCTGCCCTCCCGCCCTCCCGCCCTCCCGCCCTCCCGCCCTCCCTCCCTTTGTCGCTCTCTCCGCTTCTCCTCCTCGGCTGCTCTTTTCTTGCAACAGAAGCATCTTTCAAGCACCCACCCTCCTCCATGCGTTTCCTCTTGAGCCCGCCCCTCTTCCTTCTCTACCCCTGATCCCACCCTTTCTGCCCCCTGCTGAGATACACCCTTTCTCACGCACCCCAAAAATCCTCTCACTCACTCCCCCTCCATGCCTGCCTGTCGGCTCGGCTACCAGGTGGGGTATGCGATCCGCATGGAGGCACGGCGCTCGCAGCGCACGCGGCTGCTCTTCTGCACCACAGGGCTGCTGCTGCGGCGCCTGCTGGCGGACCCACTGCTGGCGGGGGTGTCACACGTGGTGGTAGACGAGGTGCATGAGCGCTCTCTCGACAGCGACCTGCTGCTGCTGCTGCTGCGCTTCACACTCCTGCAACGCAACCTGGCTCAACAGCAGGGGCCGGGCCAGGAGAAGCTGCATCTGTGCGTACCGCATTGCACTCCTGTATCCCTGCCTGCTCGCACCCTCAGCTGCGTTGCTAGCACCTCAGCTGCGTTGCTCGCACCCTCAGCTGCGTTGCTCGCACCCTCACCTGCGTTGCTCGCACCCTCACCTGCGTTGCTCGCACCCTCAGCTGCGTTGCTTGCACCCTCAGCTGCGTTGCTCGCACCCTCAGCTGCGTTGCTCGCACCTTCACCTGAGCACCGTTTCTCACCAGTCTCACCTCTCCTCCTCCCCTTCAACCCACCCTTACTGCTCATTTCCTCGTCCCACCCACCATTTCATTCTAGCTTCCCCCGCCCACCCCCTTCTCCCCCCTCCCCCTTGGTGTGCTTGGCAGGCTGCGCATAGTGCTCATGTCAGCCACAGCCGACGCACACGCCTTCGCAGACTACTTCCACCGCCTCCTCCTCTCCCACTCCCACCACTTCCCGCCCTCCCTCCTCTCTCCCCACCCCACATCCCTCACGCCCTCCACTCCCCTCTCCTCCCTCCTCACCTCACGCCTGCCGCGCCCGGCGCTGATCACAGTACCAGGGCGCACCCACCCGGTGCGACAGTTGTTTCTGGAAGACGCTCTTGCCCTCACCAACACGGTTATTGGCCGCAACTCCAAGTATGCGCGTAAGGGCGCCGGCAAGAGCAACGCTGTTGCAGGAGGCATGGCACGCGGGGAAAGTGCAGGCAGGGAGGGTGGCGGGGCTGTGGAGATGGGGGCAAATGGGGGCGGAGCTGGAGAAAAGGTGGGAGACGCGGAGGAGGGTAAGGTGGCGGGGGAGGAAGACGATGAGGAGGAGGAGGGTGGGTGGGAGTCTCTGGCGGATGATGCGGGTGATGTGATCAGCAACAGCAGCAGCAGTGGGCGCAGCAGTGGTGCGGCACTCAGTGCGAGCTCTGCTCCCATGGCAGAGCACGGCATGGGTGTGGCGGGTGGCAATGGAACAGGTGGACAGGGGGCAGTAACAGCAGCAGCAACAGGAGGAGCGGTTGCAGGTGGACGGGCAGGAGCGGTGGCAGGAGGAGGAGGGGCAGGAGGGGGTGGGCAGTACAGTGAGGCGGTGTTGCGGTCGCTGGCAGTGGTGGAGGAGAGTGTGATCAACTACGAGCTGATAGAAGCCCTCATCGCTGCCATCGTGCGCTCCAACTCCCACCCCCACCAGCATCAGCAGCAGCAGCAGCAGTGGCAGCAGCGGGAAGAGGAGGTGGTGGGGTCGTCAGCAGGCAGCAGCGACGGCAGCAGCACCTTCAGCTGGGACAGCGCAGCCAGCAGCAGCAGTGGTAACAGCAGCGCCGCTGCCTCATCGTTGCTGGTGCCTGAACCAGCAGAGGGCAGAACGGGCAGTGGGCCGTCAAGAGGCGCGCTCAAGGCGAGGGGCATACTGGTGTTCCTGCCGGGTATGGCTGAGATCAAGCACTTGCAGCGACAGCTGGAGGGGAGCCGGGTGCTGCAGCAGGCGGTGGGGGGGGCGGGGCAGCGAGGAGGGCGGGGGGCGATGGTGGTGGTGCCGCTGCACGGGTCCCTGGCACAGAAGGAGCAGCAGCGGGTGTTTGCAGCGGTGGCGGAGGGCACGTGGAAGGTGGTGCTTTCTACTAACGTGGCTGAGACCAGTGTCACCATCGACGATGTCGTGTGCGTGCTCCATGCCCTGCCCATGCCCATGCTATGCCATGCCCCTCCATGCCATGCCCTGCCATTCCATGCCATTCCATGCCATGCCATGCCATGCCATGCCATGCCATGCCATGCCATGCACACATGCGAGCATACACCCTACTACCCCACATCACAGCCACCGTTCAATTCCCCTCACCCCATCCAACCTCTCAACTTCCCCTGTTCCATCCGCATCCCTTGTGTCGCCCTTTTCCTGCACCCCTCCCCCCCGCTCTCCGCGGTGAGCAGGTGGGTGGTGGACAGTGGGCGGAAGAGGGAGGTGGTGCACGATGTGGTGCGGGGCATGGACGTCATGGGCGATGCGTGGGTGTCACAGGCAGCGGCATCGCAGAGGGCGGGGCGAGCAGGCAGGGTGCAGCCGGGGTGCTGCATCCGCCTCTACTCGCGCTCCCTCTTCCACTCCCTGCCGCCGCACACGCCACCGGAGATGCTGCGCGTCTCCCTCCACTCGCTCTGCTTGCAGGTGATCAGGAGCTCAGGTTCTGGAGGTCAGGTTCTGGAGGTCAGGTTCTGGAGCTCGGGTTCTGAAGCTCAGGGGCTGGGCGGCAAGCAGGGAGTGCAGGCGAGGAGGGGAGTAGCATTGGAAAGAGCGAAGTAGTCCATTGGACCAAGTCGCGCGCGTGGACTAAGTCCAGTCCTTCGCCATGCCATGCCCCGCCGCCACCACCCTCCAGCTTACCCTCCAACTCTTCCCACTGTTTTCGAAGCACCAGCACTCATCTCCACCCTTCTGCCCCGCACTGCCCCCTCTGCTCATCCCACCAGGTGAAGGCCATGCTGCCATCCATGCCGGTGGCCCAGTGCCTCTCCCTCGCGCTCACGCCCCCTCCACCCACCGCCATCTCCTCCTCGCTCGCATGCCTGGCGTCCCTGTCCGCGCTGCACTTACCATCAGAGGTGCTCTCTCCTCTGGGCGCGCATCTAGCTCGTCTGCCTCTGGACGTGCATGTGGGCAAAATGCTGCTCTTCTCCGTGCTGCTGCGCTGCCTCGACCCCGCCCTCTCCATCGCTGCAGCCGCGGCGCACGCGCGCCCGCTCTTCCTCGCGTCGCCTGCCCACAGGGACGTGGCGGCGCAGGCCAAGGCACGGTTCGCTGGTGCCACACGCAGTGACCATGTGGCCGTGGCAGTGGCGTACCAGGGATGGGTGGACTCTAGGGGCGGAGGGAGGGGCGGTGGGGGAGGTGAATGGGCTTACTGTGAGGCGAATGGTTTGTCGCGGGATACTCTGGTGGCTATGGAGGGCCTCAGGCGAGACTTTGTGCTGTCGCTTGCGTCCCTTGGCTTCCTACCTGCTAGCTATGTGTCTGCGTGGATGGACAAGGACAAGGGCACCAGACATGGCCGTGTGGAGGGTGCAGCAGGCAGGGGTGGGGAGGGACAGCGCTGGGATGTGTTCAACGAGAACTCACAGTCGTGGCGTGTGGTGAAGGGTGTTATCTGTGCTGGCTTCTACCCCAACGTGGTGCGCGTGCAGAGGCCTGAGAAGCGCTTTGTCAAGACAGAGCATGGGGCAGTGGAAAAGGATGCAGCAGCACGTGCAGTGCGCTTCTACACCCGAGAAGACGGCCGCGTGTTCTTGCATCCAGGCAGCGTGAACTTCTTACAGGGCACGTTTGAAAGCCCGTGGCTTGTGTTCAGTGAGAAGGTCCAGACCAGCAAGATTTTTATCAGGGAGTGCTCCATGGCTCCAGCCTTCGCCCTGCTCTTGCTGGGTGGTCTGCTCAACGTCAATGCAGAGAGGCGGCTCGTCACTGTGGACAACTGGATTCAGTTCGAGGCACCTGGCCGCATCGGAATATTGGTCAGGGAAATGCGAAGCAAGGTTGAGGAGGTGTTGAGGGACAAGATAGCTAGACCTGACATGGATCTTAGCAGTCATCCTGTGCTGGAGGGCATGGCTGAACTTATTTCTTCTGAGGGGTTTTAAAGCACAAGATTGTTAGAGTATAGGTATGAATGGATGTTGAGTATCGAGAGAGTTGGTACAAAGGAAAAACCTAAGGGGTTGTACCCCACAGTGAGTACCCCACTAAGCCTACCCAAACTATAAAATATATATATGTTTGACAAAGATTAAATTGAGAAGCTGTGAGGCAAAGTGAATGCAGGTGTTGGGTAGTAATGCAAGTTTCTTCTGAGGGGCTTTGAAGGACGAGACTGATTAGAGAAGCTGAGAGGAAAAGTGAATGCAGGTGTTGGGTTCTGTAATACGGTACAAGTGCTTCAATAATGAAAGTACAGTAGTTGTATTTCACGAAAATGAACCATACCTCTGTCACAAATTGTCTGGGGATCCATCGTTCATTCCATCAAATAACTTGAATTATTTGTAGGGGTAAAATATATCAACCAATCAGTTTGCAGAGTATCCTGCATATCAAGGTCAATAAATGAGCTACTAGTAATCCTGTGGATGCCCCTGTACAGGGTTGGGCGACAGGTCCCGCTTCTTTCCCCAAGTATTTACACCTGACTCATCTGCAATAGATGCTGAACAGTGAGGAGAGGCACGCTTCTTACCAACCACCGATGTATCTTCAGTGCTTGGTGTCTCTGAATCAGTTGACTCACAATCTCCAGCAGCCCTGGTATCCTGTACATGTAAGCTGAGGGCTTCATCAATGACCGAAGATGCTGGGGAAGAAGAGCGAGGATCACTCGAGACAACCGCTACTGGCACAACAGGACGGAATCCCGAGGTTTTCGAGAAAGTAGCAACTCGGTGCCGCATGTCTGCCAGTGCCGCCTCTAGAACCTGTTCGCGTACTGCCTTGGCATCAGTTTCACTTGGATGCTCAGATTTCACTTCAACAAATGAGGTGCTGGAAATGGGTGCCAGAGACATTGGGGTGGAGGTTGAGGGTGCATAGGGATGGGGGGGAGAGATGCTTGTCCCTGCATGACTGTTGCTGCCAACTTGAGCATTGAAGACGGGGACAGGAGGGCGGGGATACCAGAGGCTGTTTGAACCGTGCCCCGAATGCGCCAGTGGTTGCTGCACAGTAGAACAGACGACGTCAATAAAAATTCGTAGGAATTCGCACAGCAGCCAAGGCTTGATGGCAAGAACTTACGCTTGCCTGTTGCAGAAGAGATATCGCATCATAATAGAGGCGTTGCATGCGCTTGAGTTCGCTCGAGAGAAAAGCGTTTTCCGACTGAAGACGCTCGACTTCGTCAGCAGCACAAACTTCCTTGATAGGCTCAGGTGCTTTTGACGGACCCTGGAGAACGACGAGAAACAGAGGGTACGACATGGCGGAGTTTCAGAACAAAGGACCGGGAAATAACATACGGGGCATATGAATGACAATGTTCAGCTGCAATGGTTGATACCGTTGATTAACAAACAAGTCTCGGCGTGAATGCCCACCTCCCCAACCCGAATGGAGATCATTACGTACAGCCTGCGGTATATGGTTGTTGGCGATTGGTACAAACGACTTCCGTCGTTGGATTTCACATAGCAGCCGAAACTCGCCCTTTTTGAAATAATCGTTTCCAAACTCCCATCTCGTCGGCGCAACCTTTCGAAATCCCTGGAAGAAGACCGAACGACGTCTGTGTAAGCACTCAATATATGCAGACAGCCTCGGCAAAAAACTGAGAATGCGAACGTACGTATGTATTTAACTGGCGAACGAAGCTCGAGAAGTTATTGTGCTTGAAGTAGTTCGGAAGCAGGTCTCGTGCAAATTCCATCGGCTTCCACACAACGAAGGTGACCAGCTCAGAGCCCCAACTGACGACTTCATCAGTAGAAGAGTCGTCAACCAGCTGATATGTCTTCGTGAGGAATGGCGGTGGAACCGGCCGGTGGCAGTCATGGAGAGAGGATGATCGAGTTCCTTGCTGGACCATTTTTTCCAACGTGTTCCTTCACAACTCACACCCTGCGACACACATATGCCGTGCGTCTGAGGAGATGATCCACAAACATTCTGGAAAGGGCGAACACGATTGGAAACTGAAACTCGCTCACTGACGTCGTTTCGTCTTAGGGTAATCGCGAGTACCTCGAACAGTTTTGGACGTCAGCAACATTGAGTGAAGAGCTGCTGTACAAAAACTGAGTCAATGGAAACGCTGAGAGCAAAAATGGTGGTTCAGAGCTCCAACAAAACGTGAGGCTGTGGATCTTGCCTCCCTCAAGGCTATCACTCACCCCGTCGTTGCGACCCTCGCAAACACGAGGGTTCACTGGTGTTTCCACCTGCGCGCCACCGAAGCCGAGCCTGATCGAGGTAGGACATCCGCGTCACCACCTCGTCACTCAATGCCACCATCAACCAAGATACTGGCTGGGCCCCTGGTTGAGGCTGTGGAAATGGTCGAGGAGAAACGAAACGTCAAATAAAATGTTCGCACGTAGCCATCCATCATCCGCGAACCACTCGCAAACCTTCAGTGTACACCTCACCAGATATTTCCGAAGGTAAATTGCCAGCGTGGTCTGGTTGGGAAAGGCCTGGCGCGGATCTGGGCGAATCTCGCTGTGAGCTTTTCCCAGATACAGTACACTTGGTCCTCCATTACGGTCACCCCAGGATTACAACTAGTCGGGCTATTTCTCTGGGATAAAGCACACGAGAACACTTATTGCGCTCTACACAAGCATACATGCTAAATCACAGAATTAAACTTGCTCCCACCACCCATCATGAAACTGGTGCAAAGCAAGCACACGAACTCACATTGTCCTACCCTATTGCCCTATCCAGTGACTAAAGATTCACATAGCTTATACTGCCAACATACCGTATGTTGAATGCACATGGTCCTGCTACAACTGTGGATTGTGTTTTGGTCCTGGTCTATCATAGCCCTACACTTGCAACACATAAGGTTAGGTACAAGATTTGAGAGAAACCAGCACTACAAAAGCAGAAGTGAGACAAGGAGAGGAAGCAGCGAACTGTATGAGCAGCGCACATCAAGTGTTCTGTGGTCAAAATTGCTTCCACAGTCGAAAAAAGGCACAATGGGGCACTATGCCTTGCACCTCAGCATGCTAACGTGCATGAGGATCTGACTGTGTAGTTTTTGAGGACGTCGAGTTGCCAGTGCTGATGCGGTCTGGCTTTGTCGCCCATGGTACACCCAATGGCACTACTAGTAGGGCACACTTGCTGTCACTCGCAGGCGCTATCGCGCGGCTCCTTGCTTCGCAAGTTGATTTTGATCCGCTTTCCCTTCTCTGCCACACCCTCCTCCACACTTCGCTTCTTGCGATATGCAGAAAATGCAACAGGCCGTGACTGCATATCAACCGCGTGTGATTGAGCCAGTGCAGACGACTGACTGGGTCCGGCTTCTGTTAAGCTGTCTTCAACTCCCCTTGCCAACCCTCCAGTGTGCTGCTTCTCCTTTTCTGCCAGCAGTCCTATCTCCACTGCAGCACTGCCCACCATACCATCCCCTGCTGGGGAACGTGGGCTGTCAACACTGCTTGAAGTCGGTGGGGGGCGGATGGGCATGGGAGGGCAGGAATGAGCCATCTGCACCCAGGTAGGCTTGGATGGATGAGAGGCAGAGGAAGTGATCCAGTATGTGCCTCCTGCGTCTGACTGCTGCTCCCTCACTTGCCTGCTATGCCTCGTTTGCAGTTGGTCCTGACTACATCCGTCCTTGCCATCATTCTCAACCACTCTGGATGCCCCTTCAGACTCCCCATGCGACTCCTGCTTCTTCACGATGCCTGGGTGTGGGAGAAAGAGGGGAAGAGGCAGTATCAACCATGCGATCACCAGAAAAACGAACCTTAAAACCGGAATTTCCGAGTTTCCTCAGATTGCCCTATCCTTCCTACCTTTGGTTGGGTGTAATTCAGTAGAGTACAAACAACTTCACAAATCATCGGTAAGATTTTAGCGACCTGAGATCACTGTATTATCGACGACAACTGCAGTGACGAGTTCGCACAATAACTTCCCCCGTATCCAAAATTCCCGGCGAAGGGGTTTATGAGTTGCATTTCAGATTTGGTAACTCTCGCTATATATTCTCACTCCGCGACCCACGTCTAGCTATTTCGACACCACCCTGGTTCGCGAGCCAGTTCTGGCCCTTTCTCCAACCATCCTTCCTACCTTTGAGACCTATGGACCCTTTAAATTGTTGGTAAAAACCCCTGACGTACCTGAGAGGAAGGAGAGGATGTGCATGTCTGCTGCAGCGTGCAGGGCCGTCTGGCCGCGGTTATTGGTGATGTTTAGTGCGCAACCTGGCGGCACAACAGACAAACCGAAAGGGTGCATTCAGTTCTGTTGCACGTGCGCCATGCTAATACAGGGGGGAAATTTGCTACCAGTGATACGGAACGCAGTGCAGCAGAGCACGTACCAGCGGCGACAAGCAGCTCAACCACCAGGCTTCTGCCTGCCTTCGCTGCCCAGTGAAGGGGCGTGTCACCGGACTGCAATAAACAGAGCGGTTCGAGCTAGCGGGGACGTCAGAATGTGAGTCGTATTGAGAACATGGGATGGGGGGGAAGGGTGGTGGGAAGGGAACATTTACAGTGGCGGCATTTCGTGGTCTCACATGCGTTTGGATGTTGATGTCGCCGCCACAATTGTAATATCCATCCTGCGCAGGATCGGTGTTCCACGGCCCACGGGTACAGTACTTTCGGAGAGTCGATAATTGGTGGTTTCCTTTTTTCGTTAACATTTGCGAGTGTGAAGTAGCTTGGTGACAACGATCGATCGTGCAATTTTGTCCACATCGGGCAATTTTGCCCCATAAATTATTGATCGTGTCACTTGAGACTCAGAGTCTGCCCGCGATTGCAAACATGCAGTCGTGACACACCGATGTGGCGATTGATTTGGCAGGATCGGTGAAACCCCCCATCCTTCCACGGTTTTTCAATTGTGACGCGTTCTGAGGCACTGATCTGGCTTTTGCTTCTTTCCCTCCCTCTTCTTCTTTCACGTTTTTTCCCCTCCCCCTCAGACTGCCGCGCTGGTGAATTCAGGTCAGGTCTCCTCCTAATGGCAGTGATGGGCCTCACGGCAGTGCTGCAGTCGACACACACGGAGCTGCACGAGAGGGACAGCAAGCCCACTCTCTCTCTTCCACCATCCACTGTCCAGACATGTGCTATCCTTTTCACACCTCCTTCTCGAATGGTCCTTCTCTCTCTCCTCCGCCGTTCCCTCTCTCCTCCGCCCTCCCCTCTCTCCTCCGCCCTCCCCTCTCTCCTCCACCTCACCCCCGTCTTCTCCCACCACCCCTTAACAGACTGCTGCTCTTGCGCAATGTCAGCGGGGTGAAGGGGCTTCCGCCGGCACACGAGATGCAACGGCGCGCGGCCTGGGCCGTCGCGCGCGTTCGGATCGTTTCCTGGCTGCCATAGCGGAGGCGTTGCCGAGGGAATCATCGGCGCGCTGTGACACTGTCGGGTGGCATGGTGCTGAGGAGCGGACTCAACGGACGCAGCTGCAGCGCGGAGGAGTTTATGCAACGGAGAGTGAACGGGGTATTATTGGGATCCGTCATGGTGCGGTGGACCAAAAGTCTGAATGTTATTTTCGCTGTGGCGCGACACGAGAAACGGCGATCAGGAAAGGAGGAAGGGAAGCGATGATCTTCAAGATCACGACATTCCTTCCCGTCGGCGCCGCCAAATCACGTACTCACTGACAAGTGACCATCGGCGTCTTTGGTACCTCGTACCTCTCTGGTCTGGATGAGTGGTGTGATGTCGAATGGTATAGTTCTGTTGGAACTGGGCAGATTTGTTATTCTGCAAGAATACTGTACTAACAAATCAATTGAATAATTAAAACGCCGTTCTGGTGCAATACAGTTTATAATAGTATAGGGCATGCAGTCAAAGTGAAACACCTTGACGGGTCACGGAATCCTTGGGACCGAACCGAGCTGAAGCAATCCATGCTGTCACGTAGCGTGACGAGGAAAGCGCCGCAACCAGCGCAGCATAGGAGGACCTGTAGTTACGACCACAAAACATCAGCATGGCGTCACCAAGAGTGGCGGGCGGGGGTGATGAGGGGCACGGATGGTGGTGGCAGGCAAGGCAAGGTCACGGTGGCCTCCATAGAGAGATGAAGCGCCATGAATCACGGCAGGTGGGCCACTGATCCCAAAATTTTTGTGGGTTTCCTGATTGCGCACTGTAGCCATGTTAGAATAACAGTTTTGTCACGCATGGTTCACTCCATCATTCCACGAGAAAGAAGAATGTGGAGAAAATGCCAGCCATTGCATTGCACGGAAGGCAGTTACAGTACTGTGTGTCTCGATGCTACTGTACATGAGTTTCTGTGGAATGCAGCATTGTCTTCTTTCGTGGCGTGAATCAACAGTACCGCCTTTCATTTCACGCTTCACGTGTCTTTTTGAACGCGCAAAAGCCAGACTATCCAACCCTGAGTTCCACTTTTGCCCACCTCATGTCACGAATGGACACGATGTGGTGCGGTGTGGGTTTCTGACACGGCGTCCTCCCTGACAATCACAGTTCCCATTTGAAGTGGATTTTGGCGGTTTCGTCGCTTCTGCCACATACCCAAAAATCACGTGACGTGCAGGTGCGCTGCTGCAACTTGGAGTGCAGCGTGGCTGATTGTGCCCCTCTTTCGATCCTTGATATAACGTATCCTCTTGTCAGTCTCACGTCCTGCCATATGTTTCCGGCGTGTGAATAATTTTATAAATGGTGTTGAATTAGGGCATTATAATCAGAAAAATTCATACAAACCAGCTGCTTCCCATATCACTCAAGCTCATTGTAACGGGATTGTAAGGGTGTGACATTACCCTTCTATCGAATCACGGATTAAGAGCCTTAGCCTTGGTGGTGTGAGTCGAGCCACGTGTACGGCATCGAAATACTCCAAGCTCATAGAAGCTGTGCGCGATCACTCCCCCTAATGCACTGTATGTGCTCATGTGGCGAACCGTGTGTGGTTCAGGCGCGTCGGACCTCAGTTGTAATGTCGGTTCGGAGTGTCTTGACCGCTGGATCTTCTCCTCCACAGTCAAGTTCCGCCCAGCCACACCCTCTCTAGTCTCGCATTTCCACCATAACAAATAAGGATTTGCCCTGGACCGAACCAGACACCCAATGACGGGGCTGGGGCACCAGGCGAAACGGGGACACCTTGTGTGCATAGCCCGTAAACCACATCACTAGCCTAGGCCAGGATACGGGCTTACCTAAGCGGCACTGCGTTTGCACACCAGAGGAGATGTCACACCAGAGCCTTTTTTTTCCCATGAACTATATTCGGGGTGGGATCACACCTTCTCAAGCATCTCACCACCGAGGGCCTACGAAAAGCTGGCTTGTTTCGGACGAAATGGAATCACAGATCACGTGTCCAAACTTCGGATTGTCTCGCAAGTTGAGTTGAGTGAGTTACCACCTTCCGATAGAAAAAATGTTTTGGCTCCATTTCCTTTTCTTCGCGGAATCTCCTGTCTCATCGGAAGCCTTGCACCACACACTCTCGCATTAGCTGGATAAGAGCCGGGAGAGTCAGAATGACTGGGTCAGTTTTCAAAAGAGCCGACTTCAATCCGAGTATCTGCTCTTTCACCCACTTTTGTTCGTCAAATCGTTGTTCCACCACGCTAAGTCGGTTATCATGGCTTCCCAGGATGGTGCCCAGGAGGCCCCGAAGCTAACGATTTGCGTGGGCGACATTCACGGACATTACGTGCGATTAGTGAATCTGTGGAAGCGGTTAGAAGCGAAGGCAGGCGACGACTTCGCAACGTGCACGGTAATTTTCCTCGGCGACTTCAACGACCGTGGGCCGCGCACCAAGGACGTCATCGAGTGGCTCGTCGGTCTGCCGGAGCGCTACCCTCAGCAGAAGCACGTCTTCCTGGCCGGCAACCACGACTTCTCCTTCGCGTCGTTCATCGGCGCGCTGCCTCGCTTCGAGCCGCCTTCGGGGTTCAAGTTCTCGGAGACGTGGCGAGGCGCGGAGAAGGACGAGGAGCGCGAGGGATGGTGGAAGGGCGACGACATGGAGAACGTGCACCTGCAGGTACGACGCGCATCGTCAAATACTTTTATATGCCTTCACACGTCCGTGGTGTTCTGTTTGCACGTGCGGGACCATCGCCATACCAACCTCGACTCTCTATCTGCCCTGCGCTCACGCTTCGTTCTAATCTCTCGTTCTCCCCTCCACGTGACCTCGCGAGTGCAGGGTCGCAGGTGGGCGGGGAAGATCAAGGACCTCATCAGCAAGAAGGGGAAGCCCTACGACGGCTCCACGTACGACGCGGGCGCCACCTTCCGCTCCTACGGCGCGGAATTCGGTAACCGCGAAGCGCTCATCGCTGCTGTGCCGGAGTCGCACAAGGAGTTTCTACGCAACCTTTCCTGGATCTACGAGGCGGTAAGCGGCTCACTCTTGCTACAACATCACAAGAACATAACGCGAGGCATCATCACTGACAGATTGTTCTCTTTTTGTCCAACATCTAACGCCCGCTGACGTACTCTCTTTTCTCCTCGCCGCCATGTCTTTCTCAACCCGTCCGTGTTATGGCAGCCCGGCGTGGACACGGGCGATGCGGCGACGAGCTACAGCAGGCTGATCGCGGTGCACGCGGGGTTCGACAAGGACCGGCCGCTGGGCGAGCAAATCGAGGAGCTCCGGCGGCGACAGCCCGTGGCTAGCAGATACGAGGCGCTCAGCGGACGCAAGAACGTGTGGGACAATCCCGAGGTGAGAACGGGCGGAGAACGCGGTGATGGGTGTCAGGGACGAGGGCTGGAACCTTCTTAATCTGGTCGCCGAGAGCTGATAGGAATCCGTGCTTCCACAGAGAACTCTGGAAGCACAGAGTTTTTGAGTTTCTGGACCTGGTCGAATTCAGCATGGCTGTTTGGTGACAACGCGAACTTAAACTGTCAATTTTGTCTCACCGATCGTACCCCTTCCTGTATGGTGCAGGAGTTGGAAAAAGATAACGTGCTGGTGGTGAGTGGGCACCATGGCGTGCTCGACACATCACGGCGCCTGCGACTGATCATCGACGAGGCGGGTGGGCTGGACGCTCCCATTGCTGCCATGCTGCTGCCATCCCGGGAGATCATCAGAGACACTGACCCGCTGCCCAGCTCTGAAGATGTCGTGGCTCAAATGACTGAGGTAGCAGAGGCAGCAGCTATGACACAGGAGGAGTCTGCACGTGAACTGGAGCCTGTAGCTGCATAGACCAAGAAAGGTGGTGGGGGCTGTTGAGTGGTATTTGTTGAAACCGTCTGTAAAAAAGGAGGCTGTAAAACTAAATACTGTAAGCCTTATACCGGTACCATAAATGTTATGTGTGCAGGACACGGTGTTACAGCATACACCTAGCCTGTTACGAGTTGTACTAAGAAGAGTGCGCGGAAGACTTTATAAAAAGGATGTCGAATACAGAATGCTCAGAATGATAAAGAGGCAAGCATTTATAGGGTCGAAACCGTGCTAGGCGAGGACCTTGGGACGTGGTTGGATTGGAAGTGTCGCGGTGGTGCGGGGCGTCTCGGCAGTGGTTCGGGCCGAAGTGTAGGCCGAACCGAATCTGACGCGAAGTGCTCGGGGTTGTCCTCGCTAGGAGCAGCCTCTACAGTAATGAATTCGTATTCATTACATAGGTAGCCCGCGCCAATTTCACACCCCGTCAGTTTTGGGTTAAAACCCATTTGGACCTTTTTTGGCTTTGGGGATCAGACACCCAAGGAACTTGAGGCTATCCGTGGCATTGTGAAGTGTCGATGTTGTGAAAGTGTGAGTTTGTGACCGCAACGTAAAGACTGGATCTTCCGCTGCGATGCGACCATGTTTTTATTTTCCCGCTGACTCTTGAGTGGAGTCTGAATCGTTAATTCCTTAAAACCAGACTTTTTGAAATAACCCTTTATGTCCGGGTAAATCAGGAACGGATACACAGGGGTGTGAAGTTGGAGGGTGTGAAAATAACGCGGACCATGTGTAATTTGTCAGTTCCAACTGCCAATATACGTCAGTGGGCACTCTTGCAAATGGTAACAGTGGGTGTGTGTGGGCTCATACTGTAATTTGTAATCTACCACGCACTATGCACCCTTGCAAATGTGGCCAAAATAGGACAAAAAAAGCCAACTGCTTGAAAACATTAGCTGAACTAAACATCTCAAATTTGCGGTGAGAATTCCAGAACTGAAGACCAAAACAAGCTGTAAGAAACAAGGCAAAAAGCCAGCAAACCAGCATTCCCAACTGCTTTGGTTCTAAACGACAATGAAGCAGTGGAGTTCCAGTGCTGCAGTTACCCAAAACAAGCTTCATTGGCTGCATTGCTGTGAAATAGGGAGGGAGTGGTTGTCAGGGACAGTGGGTCAGAAGGCTCCAACAATGAGATATTGAAACTTGATACTGAGCAGCTGCAAGTGTAGCATACCTCACTCTAGTGGCTCTTGCATTGCAGTGGCACCATGAGGAACAATGACACTGCACGAGCCACCAGTACCGGAGGAGCTATCCCACATGAGGTTATCCCTCAGAGGGTCCGAGTACATATCCACAGAACGCGCCACAATCAGCCGCCCATTCAGCACACCTTCTCCCAGCGTGTATCTGGTTCCTAAATCTGACGCTCTAGATGCTCCTGATGCCCAAGCTGCTGGCACTGCGGCCACTGATGTCGCACCAGGTGGTGGCATGCCGAGTGGCCTCCTCGAACTAATACTAGTAGCGATTCCTCCTTTTCCTGAAACTGATGTTGCTGCAGCAGGTGCTGCAGTGGACACTGCTGGCCTTGCTGCTGCTGCTGCAGCAGCTAGCTTCTGCCACGTGTTGGCCCCATGGGATGATGGGGCAGCAGCAGCAGGTGTTACTGATGCCGACTGGTTGACCCGGGGGAACGAACCAGGAGAGGTGGATGAGGATGGGTGAGTGCTGTTGGAGGGGAGGACGGAGGTGTGGAAAGGAGGAGGCGAAGGAGTGGTAGTCCCAGTGGGAGGGGAGGCAGATAGTAGGGAGGAACCCGAGAAGAAGTTGGCCGACAGGGCGAAATGTGAGGGGTCACGGGAAGCTGGAATGGGGGAGGCAGAGAGAAACATACAAAACAAATAGTCGTCAGTGGAGCAGCAGTGGGGCCAGAAGCTGAGGCTGATGGAGGAAACCAGGTGAGATGCAACAACCGGGGCTTGGTAAGAGCGGAGTATGTATCGAGTAAAGGAGGGACGAACCTTGGTTACGGTTGGGCTGTTGTGGCACTTTAACATGCCCACACACAGCAGCAAATGACCCATCCTCCTCGTCCTCATCCTTCGCCTCTGCTACTTTACCTGTTCCCACCCCCAAGCCTGCAGGCACCACGGGTGCAACCTTTCTTCCCGCCTGCTGCTGCTCCTGCACTGGAATCACAACTGCTGCCTTCATTGCTGTCATACCAGTCACGTGTGCTGGCACTGCCAACGCACCAGTAGTGGCAGAGACGGTAGGGATTGAAACAGCAGTGGTAGCAGTGACAGCAGGGATTCTCTGAGACTTGTGTCCAGCTCCCACGCCTGGTGCTGCCATTGCTTGTGCGCCTGGTGGTGGCTTCTTCTGAGACCCAGACACTCCACTGAACACTCTGGCGGCCGCATCAGCTGCTGCCACTCCATTGTCCATACTGCTGCATGCAGTAGGTCCTGTCGTAGAGGCAGTGGCAGTGGTGCATTTGCGTAGAGCAGAGCCGGCACTGGGTGAAGAAGATGGCACTGTTGACATGCTAGGAGATGGACCTGAAGCCAACGCAGAGTGTAGCACAAGGGCGAGATTTGGGCAGGAAAAGGAAGGGGGGGAGATAAGGGCAATGGTATTGGCATGATAAATCACACCAGCATCGGCATTTTGCATCAATTCTTCCTGCACACCTGATGCTGTTGATGCGGAGCGAGGATGCCCGAGAGAATGCGACATGCCTTGGCCTCCTGAGTGTCCACCTGCTGCAGCAGTACCAACAGTGCTAGCACTGGGAGCACCAGACGGACTGTCAGCACCAGCCCCACTCGCAGCACCAGCAGCAGTGCTGCCACGTGCAATGATTACAGCAGTGGAAAGGGCAGATGGAGCAGGGACGGCAGGAGGGGTGTGTACTGGCGACGGAGGGGTGGATGAGCGAGAATCCCCTGCTGCAGTGACAGGTGCAGGCGAAATGGTGGAAGGAACAGCAACAGCAGAAACAGCAATGGCAGCAGCAGCAGCTGCAGATACACTAGGCGCAATCACAGCAGCAGTAACGGCAGGAGAAGCAGCTGCAGGTGGTGTTGGTGGTGGAGGTGATGGTTGCGGTGGCGGCGGTGGTGGGGTTGGTGTGGGCGGTGTTGGTGCAGGTGCAGGTGGTGGCGGGTGAGAGACAGAAGCAGAGGAGGCATGAGCCTGGCCCCAGCGCTGCCACCAGCCAGAGGCAGAGAGGTCAAGGCACGAGGTGGAGGTGAGGGAGGAGAAGAGGTGCGCTGTGTCTGCCGGCAGGGAAGATGCGTCAAACATGCCCTGCGCGAGCAGCTTCTGGAAGTTCTTGACTGCTCGGAGAAACGTCTTGCTGCGGAACATGCTCTCCACACTGGTGGGGGAGAACAGAGAGGAGAAGGTGAAGGGATGGCACAGCGAGGCCACACGTGGAAGGACACATAAAGCAGAAGTGCAAGGAGTGGTTCACTGTGGCCATGACCGAACGGCACGTCTGCACCACAATCGCATGACACACCATGCCATGCCATGCCACGCCTTCACAGCACTGCTGTGTGCCGCTGCTGCATTCACCTGGCGGAGCCATTGGCAGTGTCGACAGCAGGCAGCATGGCAACGAGCTGACTCTTTTGTGCGTGGTCCATGCAGCGGTAGAGACTGGAGGCGTTCACTATGTCCTGTCCAAGAAGCAAGACGGATGGACAAGAAACCGATTAGAGGAGGAAATTACTGCTGAAACGGGTCGAAAAATGGGCAGGCAGACAAAGAGAAAAGAGAAAGAGAAGCTGTAACAAAGGAGAAATCTGAGCGAGCAAGAAAGGGAGACTTACTGTGAGGTTCACTGAGCACAGAGTAGAGTTTGGCGAGTAGAGGAGGAAATCGTCCGACACGATACCAGCAGCCCTGTGTACGGGAGGGAAGAGAGAGGCATAACAGAGGCAAGCTCAACCGATTCAAAGAAACATGACATTGCATCTTCATGGGTAGCACATCGAGAGTGGAGCCATGACGAGAAAGAGATATCGGAGAAAAAGGGAGAGTGCCTTACTCTGCCAAACTCGCACCCGCCACATGCTCTCTGCCTCCCACGCCAACTCCCCCACCTTGCTTTCTCGCCCCCGTCATCCCGCCCTTTTCCACATCGCCCTCTCCTATCCCTGCTCTTCCCATGCCGCCTGTCCTCCCCCCAGCCCTCCATATGCTGCCATCACTGGCGACTCGATGCATGCCCACTCGCTCCCCCCTTCCCTCCCCCACTGCATCCTCTCGCGTACCCTTCCCCACCACAGGGCCAGCACCAGCAGCACCGGAGGGGGTAGTGAGTGCACGATAGTGAGGCGAGGGCATAGTGAGAAGCACAAGGTCCCGGTGACCACTCGGCACATGCTGTAGTAGCTCCAGTTGCCCATCCTCGTCACCTTCCTCCTCCTCTTCTTCTCCCTCCTCCCCGGCTCTCTTTTCCTCCTCTACCTCAACTACATCTTCCTCCCCTCCCCCTGCCTCATCGTCTCCCCCTTCTTCTATCCACACCTCTCTCACCCCTTCCTGTCCCCTCCTTCCTCCTCCTCCATCCATCAGCAAATCGACTTCCTCATTCCATTGCACTCCCGCATCCACGTCCATATCCCCCTCTCTCTTCACCCCCTTTTCCCCACGCGCGTGCGCGCCTTTCTCTCGCCACGAGCCCTCTTTCCCCCCTCCGCCACCCGCACAGTGCCTCATCCGCAGCGTGGTGAGGTCCGCCTCGGATTGGCTGCGCGGCCGCATGCCACTGCCGGACCCCGCGCCATACAGGGATGCAGAGGACTGCTGACCTCCTCCGCCAAGAGACCTGCGCTTGGGTGGAATGGGCACGCCTGGGAGAGAGTGGGTCGACGGAAAAGTGGGAGGTGGGAGACAGGGATTAGCCCATCACATACCACATGATGCCACACGTGAGAACCATCACATGGTTTGTATGCCAGAGCCAGACCATGCCAGGGATGCTTGTGAATCTTATCGTCAACACAGAAACATTGGACCCTGCACACCTTGCAACCGGTCAGAAGCCACCACACTTCCATCGTCCTCCATTCGCATCACATCCTCGCTTCCCTCTCGACCACTCCCTCCACTGTGTGCCCAGCCTTTCCTTGCTCCGCTGTTGTCCCCTCCTCCACTCCTCTCCATGTCCTTCTCATCGTCGTCATCGTCGTCGCCCCACACCATGTCTAACTCCATCTCGTCATCCCATCTTTCGTTCGCCCCTCTACCCAATCCCGCATCACTCTGCCCATCCATCCCACACCCGCCGACGTTCCCGCTCCTCTCCCCACCCCGCACCCCTCCACGTGCCCTCTGCCAGCCCTTCCGCTTAACTCCGGGTCCCCTTCCACGAAGCCCTCTCCCCATTCGCGCGCCACCCCCTAGCGCCGTCCCCCCCGCTCCCTTCTCCGCTAGCCACGCATCTGCACCCTTCTGCGCCTCCGCTTCGCCGTCCTCGTCGCCGTCCGTTCGTTTACCGTTGGCAGCGCTTGGGCACTGCGAATGCGGGTGTTGGCGCGCGCCGGGATTTTTGAGACGCCACTTGGTGGCTGCGGCAGAGGAGAGCCCAAGCCCGCCCGCGTGCAGCGGCATGTAGTTAACCAGTGTTCCGCGCGTGCGCCACCGCGAGCCGCACGCGTTGCAGAGAACGGGCTTCTCGGGGGGACCATTGCGCCACAGTGGAGTGACTGGCGCGTCGGCGCAGTAGGGGAGAGCGAGACGCGGCCCACGAACGGGGAGAGAGTTGGGGGAGAGAGTCGTGTAAAGAATGAGGAGAATTGATTAGTATTCAACGGGATGAGAAGTCGACTCGGAAGCAGCGCAAGAAGCGCAAGAATCCTTTCTCGAGGTGGAGGAGAGCGGGATGACCAGGGATTTGCCACGACAACCCCATCCGCGCGGCTTGTAAAGGAGAACCGTCGACTAAACAAGTTAGAGGTCCTAAATGAACAGTGAACTAAAGCAGATGGATGGAAGCACAACTGAGGGTCCAAGAGATGAAGAGGGTTAAACCCACCAGCCACGCCGCAGTGGTTGCATGGCCCTTGCTTCCCCATGCTTCACGCAGCGAATTTTGCTGCGTTTCACGTGGTTCGTCAGACAGCGTGTTCAGAACGATCGCACGAAGTCTAAAAGACTGGCTCTCGAGCGGCTGCTTCTGGGCCTGCTCCTGCTGCTGCGGTGGCGATTCGCGCCACGTCTTGCCTCCCATCATGCTCGCGAGAGGCCATGAGCGTACACAGGCGACATGGCAAACATCCTTGGAAACAGGCAAAGCAGAACGAATGACTTGGGTGAGGACGGGTTCCGCAAGCACCATAACCCCTACGCCACCGCCATTCTTCTGTGTGGCTATCCTCCTTGATTTCTCCTTCGGTTCTGCTTCGCCTCGTTCGAATTCGCCCCCTGTGCCGCCTCTCGAAGTGTGCTGCGCCTGCGGAACAGCTTCAGCATGCTGGTCACACACATAGCACAGCAGTGGTCCACCATCCAACCTGCTCGCTTTCCCAAACCCCATGAGAGAAAGCGACGCGACCACAAAGAACAAACAATTACGCTGCCGCTGAAGCAAATTTTCCCAAATGGGTACACACAGGTCTTGTTTGGTTCGGATGGAGAGAGTCGAGTGACTTGTTCGCCTGCCCGCGTTGCCTGGGCACGCGCTTCGATAATATCTGTCTGCCTCGTGGCACCAATCCACGGCAGGAAGAAAGAGATTCCAGGAAGCTTGGCCTCCATGCAAGAACGTATGATAGTCACCAGGCATTTTCTGCCAACGTCAGCAATGATATTGCCACGTGAAAGGGGTGTAACCTGCCCGCTCCGTCATCAAAATTGTTCGTGCCACCAGATCCTGTGATATGCTTGGCGACACCAGTTTGTACAGCGGCCATCACCGACACCAAATGGAGCAGCGAAAAAACAAGAATTTTAACTTTACATCACCTTCACCACCCATCCGCTTGTTGACGTGTACATCACATGCACCGTCGATTACGCTCCTAAAACCCTTCTCAACGATCTGGAGAATTGTAAAACCTGAGTTGCAAAATCTGCAGCCTGCTTCATTGTTCAGAAGGAAGATAGTGGTGTCAATAATCCTTCTCACAATACACCTGAGAAATAGAGCTGGTTATAAAAAAAACAAACATTGATATCACCTTGATTGCAAACAACAAACGACGGGCCAATCAAAGTGTAGATAGCAAAGCATCTGAAACGTTATTTTCTGCAAAATATAGATGAAACATCAGTCAAATTGTTTCATGCAAGCAATGTACTTGCAGTTTATCAGTCCATGATCCTGAGTTCTGATAGCGCTGCAGTAACACCAGAGGTGTCCTTGGATTCAGCAGTTGCATAAGCAGGACACTGACCTGCAAAACAAAAGTAGGTTACATGGATTGGTACACCGTAGGTTCAAAACCTGACGCTTGTAGATTACAATCCATGCTGGGTTGAAATGTGCATGGTTGAAGAAGAACCTGACCTTCAGTGTAGCGCTTGTTCCTCCAGAAGTATACCACAGTGGATGATGAAAGTTTCGCAGGGTAGGACAATATGGTAACTCTGACATTCCTGGAAGTTCGTCACCTAGTGGCAAAAAAGTTTTTGCTGGCCATGAGGAGTATGGATCATGAAAAGAAGCCCCACGGAGCCTGCATTTGCATCAACAGTCAATACCAAGACTAGGAAGTAAAAGAACTTGTTAAAACCAGGGTGCACATTCAATTGGATTTCTGTCAAAGGTTAACCTTTGACCTCGGGGTTACTCAGTGATTTAGGAATATCTGGGGGGAGTGTTCGCTTCAGCAGGTGAACATTTGAACCCTCGAGATTTGGCAAATGTAAACCGAAGTCATCGAATGTGCTTCCGCCAATTCGTTTCCCCCCTCCCCATACCTATTCCGCTCCCACCGAAATTGTTTCCCCTTCCCCCACAATATCGTCTCACCCCCTTTCCCCTTTCCGCCAACCCAGTTGCCCTCCCCTTGATCCCCAATTTCTAGATCCAAGTGTTATCAATTTCTCCCCTGCCAAGCCTCATCTCTCACGGACGAAAAGCCCCATGCTCGCCCATTCTCAACTATTTATTCGCTACTCGTCAACCAATCAGCAGTTCCCGCAAACATGCCGCCCAAAATTTAGCCTGGAGTCGCGTTGAATGTGTACCCTGGTTTTAAAGCTGTGGCCTACATACCTCCTGGGACAGGCCTTGGTTTATCACTTGAAAACCGGGTGAACCAAGTACCTGTCTGTGAAGAAACTATCGAGGCGGAAAGAGGGAGGGGACTGGAGGTTCCCAAACCAATCGATACCCTGTTCAATACCACGTGTCGCGCCTGCAACGGAACGGGACTAGGGAACTTTCAGCGTTTTATAAATTTTGTCGCGTCTGGTTCGGGAAGAAACTCACAGAACCAGCGCCTCACGTCCCCGTTCCGTTAGGCTTCGAACAGGGCCCGAATCTTGACCTAGGGCTTCCGCCCTTCCGCACATTCGTCCCCCAACCCTTCCTCCTGTTGGAGAATCGAGTTTCTGCCGCCCCAGCCCTTTGCACACAAGCAGCAGCAAGGGGGAATGTCGGCGATGAATCAGAGCTTCGGGAAGTACTTCGAAAGTTCCACCACCAATCAGATTTCAGCCGAAGACTCGATATAGTTCAAAGCTGCCTTCAAACCGAAGTGTTGGCAGTTTCTACAGGTTTCTACACATCAGAATCAGCTATAACAGAAATATCCAGAGTTTTCTTATTCATGCACCTCATGTGGCACTCAAAGTCACTCAAGGTCCATCCAATCTAGATTGTGCCCAAGTTACCAGGGAAGTTACATTGTCTATCAGCCTAGTTTGAGCTTTCAATCTGTCTTGTTTGTGATGCCTAGAGTTGTGCTTTAGTGGGCTTGTTAATCTTGAACATAGTGAAGTTTTACCTCATCCAGTCAATTCCAGCAGCCCTGCTAAGACTTTCCAGCCAAGTTTCCAGCCCTCCAGTAGTCACAGCTACTCTGTTTTACAAGTTGGTATCAGAGCTTGTCGTTTCGATCAACCTAGCCCACCACGTTCCTATCCTAGCACCATACGAACATGGCGGGAGACAATCCATCTGGTCCTGCACTCCAGCCAGCCGGAGGAGCTTCAGAGTCAACATCAGCAGCTACTGGATTAGTGGAAGCAGTTGCACCAGGCAGTCCTTCAACAACATACTCACCACTCACCTCCTTCATGCCTAAGCTTCACCTCCCCAAGTTCAACGGCAAAGATTTTCCAACATGGGCAACTCAGTTTGAGCTCACTGCATCCCTTCTGGATCTGTGGCCTTACTACACTGGAGAAGCAGCCAAACCAGCAGCAGATGCTTCAGAAGCTGAAAAACGACTTCACGAACGACGCAACAAGGAGGCCTTCCTCTACCTACTCAATAGCATTCACGAGCAGCAGTTGAAGTCGCTCCTGCCCTGTTCTACCAAGGCAAACAGTGCAGAGGAAGCATGGAGCCGACTGAAGACTATGCACCAGTCAAAATCCGAGAGCAGCCAAGCCGAGATGTGGAGCCGCTTCATGAATCTGAAGATGGAAGAAGATGAATCAGCACAAGCCTACCTACAACGAGCTGAAGCAATGCTGGAGGAAGCAGCAGCGATCGGCTTGGAGATTCCAGAGTCTCTTTTCAAGACCGTCATCCTCACCGGCCTTACACCGGAGTGGGACACTTTCCGTGCAACACTACAAGCGCTCCCGCAGTCAATGAAGAGTCGTGCGTTCATCTTTGAGGCCCTTGTCAACGAGCAGCAGAGTCGAGACCTTGCACGGAACAAGCGGAGTGACGAAGGTGCGTGGAGTGCTGCAGCAGCCACAAGATATGGCAACCAATTCCAGAGGCAAGGAAATTTCAGCCCAAACCGCCCTCAACCCTACTACGGTACGAAATTTCAGTCACCTTCCAACCCATACAAACCCTCTCGTTTTCCTCAGTCAAGTCCTCCCTATAAGTCCAGTCACTATGTCCAGCCAAGGCCTTCGATTCCCAATCAATACCAGCCTAGGAATGCAAGAGTCAATATGCCAAGAGTCAATAATTTCAGCCAAGCCCCGAATGCTAAAAAGTTTAATTTTGAGTGTTTTTGTTGTCATGAGTGGGGTCACCCGTGGTATGCTTGTCCTAAGAAGCCTCCTAATTGGGTCCCCCCACCTCAGCTACTATCTGAAAAAGGTAAGGCAGCCATAGCAAATATAGCAAGTCATTCTACAAGTCAAGATGAGTCCAAAGAGTCCGATGGTCCTGTCCTTTTTAACGCTGCTACTTGCATGCACGTTTTCTCTACTAGTAGTGAGGAGTTTATTCTTGATAGTGGCTGCTCTGAAACCATGACTCCCTATCAGTCCATTCTCAAGGATTTTCAGCCCTCATATGACTCAAAAGCTGTGACTCTTGCTGATCTTGGCAAAGTACCAATCAAAGGAGTCGGCAAGCTTGAGTTCGAAAAGGATGGTAAGTCATTTTGTGTCAATAAAGCTTTGTTTGTTCCTGATTTGGGAGCAAACTTGCTCTCAGCCGGACAACTCGAAGAGAAAGGTGCCTCCGTTCTCTTGCAAGGGGGGAAAGCCAAAGTGTGGGACAGTGCAGGAAATCTGGTGGCTGAAGGCGAGCGTACCGGGCGGCTCTACAAGATGAAGTTGGAGATTAAGCGCGGTGCTAGCAACACGAAGAACGATGTTATCTCGCTTCCCGCTGTTTCAACCGATCAAGTCAACAACAAAGGGAGTATCTCCCAAGCTGAGGTATGGCATGCACGCTTGGGGCACGTGGGAGTGCAAGCATTGAAAGAGTTGGAAAATCACAAGAGCGTGGAAGGATTGAGTTTGAATGAAAGTGCAGTCAAGTCCCTTTCTTCCGTTCCATGTCCATCTTGTGTGGAAGGTAAACTAGCTAGAAAGCCATTCTTCCCTTCTAAGTCTCAGTCAAGGGACCTCCTAGAGTTGGTCCACACTGATGTCTTCGGCCCCATGCGAGACCCTACTCGAAACGGTAAGAGATATTTGGTGTCTTTCATTGATGACAAGAGTCGTTTCTCGTGGTCCTTTTTCATCAACACCAAGGATGAAGTTCACAAGTGTTTCAAGCAATGGCTAGCACTTGTTGAGAGAGAGTCAGGGAAGAAGTTACTCACCTTGAGGTCGGATCGAGGAGGTGAGTACATGGGGAAAGCGTTTCAGGGGGAGTTGTTGGCATTGGGCATCAAACAACAGTTCACTTGTCCCTATAGTCCTCAGCAAAATGGAGTGGCAGAGAGGTTTCATCGCACTATCCAGGCTATAGCTACCACTTTCCTTCAGTTCAAAGGCCTTGACAAGCTCTGGTGGGGTGAGGCAATCACTATGGCAATTTATGTTCGCAACAGGAGACCCACAAGGCCCTTACCGGAAGGTGTAACGCCATATGAGGCTTGGTTTGGAGTTAAACCAGATCTGTCTATGCTTCGTGTTTTTGGTTCCATGGCCCAATACCGTGTTCCAGATGCAAAGAGACTCAAGCTGGACAGCAAAGCTCATTGGGGCCTCTTCATCGGCATGAGCAATGAGAGCAAGGGATGGGTCCTTTGGGATCCTGTCACCAAGCGAGAAGTGGTTTCAAGGGATGTTGTCTTCTATGAAGACATGTCCCTTGCAGGTTGGCATAAGTTTTCCTCTTCCTCCTCTCTACCCTCTATCCAACAGGAACCAGCAAGCGCACCTGAGGAAACAACACAAGAGGAGGAAGAAGATGACACCGATTCTGACCATAGCGGACCGATCATCGATCTCCCTCAAGCCGTCGTCAACGAGTCCAACCGTGCCACGCCAGTGCCACCAGCAGCTACTCAACCAAGTGGAGATGAAGTTCAGCCATCAAATGAAGACAATCCACCGCAGCAAGTCACCGTTCCATCACCACCAAAGGAGCAGCAGCCAACAGTCACAAACCAGCCAGCTATATCAACACCAACCTCACAATTTCAACGCCAACCGGATCAGCCCACCACTACGCCATCAAACCCATCACCAGCCATCACTCCAGAGGCAACTACAGAAGCTCATCATCATCCCATGCAGCAGCAATCAACAGCTACAAGACCCCAAGTACCTACATCAACACCATCTACGACTCTTCCTAGCAACAAGTCAACCGTCACCGCAACACCTCGTTCTCATACCACACGTTCATCACTTGTTCCAACGTCAAGCCAGCTCATAGCACGAGGATCACTTCAGCGAGTCACCACCAACACCAGCTCCAACAGTCCACTTCTTCACCCAAGACCTTTCTCAACTTCACCCCCACGTCCCGGATTCGGTCGTCATCAGTTACCACCATCTTCAACACCGAGCAACAACACCAACCAGCCCCAACCATCACCACCTCTCGACAAGGCAGCGTCATCATCAATTCCCAAGCTTCTAGTCTCAAGATCCCCACCAAGAGCATCTTCACAACCAACTATGCCGACAAACGTTTCAGCTTCACCGCCACGAGTCACCATACCTAATCCTCAAGTCAACACCGATAATCAAGATATTTCCACGCCAGGAGAAGAACAAGCAGCCGTGCCGCCGTCGCAGCCGATGTCGCAGCCGTTGTCTCAGCCGCAAATGACCGCATCAACGCAATCAAACACTGTGAGACCGAACCCTACCACTAATGTGTCTCAGCCAAGTGAGGAGTTTGGTAAAGGTAAACGAGTCCGCAAGGTAAAAAAACCCTTCAATTTCATGGTTGACATGTCATCAAGGTGCACATGTGAGGAGAGTGAGAATTGCATTCACAAGAAGGTAGAGGCAATATGCATGGCAGCATCACACCTTCCGCGAGAGCCCTTGAGTCGTCGTGAGGCAATGGCAAGTCCCGAAAGAGAGCATTGGTTGAAAGCCGAGGAAGAGGAGATTGAGAGTCTCATGAAGCGAGGTACATGGCGTCTTGTTGAGCCACCTCCAGGGAAGAAGGTAATTGGTGTCAAATGGGTGTACAAGATCAAGGTAAAAGGTGATGGTAGCCTCGATAGGTACAAGGCAAGGTTAGTGGCAAAAGGTTATTCCCAAATTCCAGGTCTTGACTTCACCGAAACCTTTGCCGTGGTAGCAAAGTACACCACGGTACGAGTCCTCCTCGCCATAGCCGCATATCTTGGTCTCCATATCCATCAAATGGATGTCAAGAACGCATTTCTCTACGGTGTCTTGGAAGAAGAGGTATACATGGCACAACCCGAAGGTTATGATGACGGTACGGGTCGAGTGTGTCGCTTGGTAAAGTCCCTTTATGGTCTCAAACAGTCCCCACGGGTTTGGTATCATGCTCTTGAGCAGGTACTTTTCAAGCATGGTTTCACAAGGTCCATGAGAGACAACGCTCTGTACTTCATGCACACGAGTGAGGGGGAGTACATTTGGCTCTTGGTATATGTCGATGACCTCCTCCTAGTCTCAGGTTCTCTTGATCTTCTCAACAAGGTGAAAGGTATTCTCACGAGTGCATTCACGATGACCGATCTTGGTGAGCCGAGTCATTATCTTGGTATGAACATTGTGAGAGATCGTAAGTCACGGTCCATCTTCCTATTCCAGCAAAGGTACATCCAAAAGGTCCTTGAGAGGTTTGGTCTTGATGATAGCAAGCCATCACCTACCCCACTTCCTTCCAAATTTGTCCTTTTGTCTTCACATCAGCCCTATGAAGAGAGAGAGTCAAGCCTTGATATCATAGGTATTAAAGAGTTGTGTCTTGAGGAGAGTGAGCATCATGGTGAGAATTCACTTAAGGTATCCCCACAAGACCTAGCTCTGTACCAAAGTCAGGTTGGGTGTCTCATGTATGCAGCCCTATGCACAAGGCCCGACTTAGCATTCACGGTATCTAAGCTAGCTCAACACATGAGTGCCCCTTCACCTATTCATATGCATGCAGCCAAGCGAGCTCTTCGGTATCTCAAAGGTACTTCTAATCATGGTCTTCTCTTCCAAGCCAGCCCATATGCAAGCTCCCTCCAAGGCTTTACCGATGCAGATTGGGCGGGAGAATTGAGCACACGCAAGTCTACCGGCGGCTACATCTTCCTCATGTGTGGTGCCGCTGTTTCTTGGCAATCGCGCAAGCAAAGTTGTGTGGCACTTTCAACAACCGAAGCTGAGTACATGGCAATGACCGAAGGAGCAAGGGAGGCAATCTGGTTACGTGGACTCTTGGAGGAATTGAGGCAGCCGCAAACTCAACCAACTCCGCTCTACGTGGACAACACTTCAGCCGTAGCTCTTTCCAAGAACCCGGTTCATCATGGGCGTACAAAACACATCGAGGTGCAGTACCACTTCATTCGTGAGCAACTAGAGAAGGGAGTTCTCGCCGTCAACTTTTGCCGTTCATTCGATCAAGCAGCAGATTTCATGACCAAGGTTCTTCCACATGATGCATTCAACATGTGCAAGGCAAGAGCAGGCCTCATGACACTTCATGAAGCAGTGGAGCAGTTTGAGGAGAATGAGGAGTGTGAGGGGAAGAGACGTGGGCAGCAGCATGAAGTGTATGCTAAGGAGATGTGAAAGGAGCATCAGCATGGGTGTATGTGTGCTTCGGGTCTGGTGCGAGGGGGAGTGTTGGAGAATCGAGTTTCTGCCGCCCCAGCCCTTTGCACACAAGCAGCAGCAAGGGGGAATGTCGGCGATGAATCAGAGCTTCGGGAAGTACTTCGAAAGTTCCACCACCAATCAGATTTCAGCCGAAGACTCGATATAGTTCAAAGCTGCCTTCAAACCGAAGTGTTGGCAGTTTCTACAGGTTTCTACACATCAGAATCAGCTATAACAGAAATATCCAGAGTTTTCTTATTCATGCACCTCATGTGGCACTCAAAGTCACTCAAGGTCCATCCAATCTAGATTGTGCCCAAGTTACCAGGGAAGTTACATTGTCTATCAGCCTAGTTTGAGCTTTCAATCTGTCTTGTTTGTGATGCCTAGAGTTGTGCTTTAGTGGGCTTGTTAATCTTGAACATAGTGAAGTTTTACCTCATCCAGTCAATTCCAGTAGCCCTGCTAAGACTTTCCAGCCAAGTTTCCAGCCATCCAGTATTCACAGCTACTCTGTTTTACAAGTTGGTATCAGAGCTCGTCGTTTCGATCAACCGAGTCCACCACGTTCCTATCCTGGCATAATACGAGCATGGCGGGAGACAATCCGTCTGGCACTGCACTTCAGTCAGCCGGAGGAGCTTCAGAGTCAACCTCAGCAGCTACAGGTTTATTGGAAGCAGTTGCACCAGGAGGTTCTTCAACATCATACTCACCACTCACCTCCTTCATGCCTAAGCTTCACCTTCCCAAGTTCAACGGCAAAGATTTTCCAACATGGGCAACTCAGTTTGAGCTCACTGCATCCCTTCTGGATCTGTGGCCTTACTATACTGGAGAAGCAGCCAAACCAGCAGCAGATGCTTCAGGAGCTGAAAAACGACTTTACGAACGACGCAACAATGAGGCCTTCCTCTACCTACTCAATAGCATTCACGAGCAGCAGTTGAAGTCGCTCCTGCCCTGTTCTACCAAGGCAAACAGTGCAGAGGAAGCATGGAGCCGACTGAAGTCTATGCACCAGTCAAAATCCGAGAGCAGCCAAGCCGAGATGTGGAGCCGCTTCATGAATCTGAAGATGGAAGAAGATGAATCAGCACAAGCCTACCTACAACGAGCTGAAACAATGCTGGAGGAAGCAGCAGCGATCGGCTTGGAGATTCCAGAGTCTCTTTTCAAGATCGTCATCCTCACCGGCCTTACACCGGAGTGGGACACTTTCCGTGCAACACTACAAGCGCTCCCACAGTCAATGAAGAGTCGTGCGTTCATATTCGAAGCCCTTGTCAACGAGCAGCAAAGTCGAGACCTTGCACGAAACAAGCGGAGTGACGAAGGTGCGTGGAGTGCTGCAGCAGCCAAAAGATATGGCAACCAATTCCAGAGGCAAGGAAATTTCAGCCCAAACCGCCCTCAACCCTACTACGGTACGAAATTTCAGTCACCTTCCAACCCATACAAACCCTCTCGTTTTCCTCAGTCAAGTCCTCCCTATAAGTCCAGTCACTATGTCCAGCCAAGGCCTTCGATTCCCAATCAATACCAGCCTAGGAATGCAAGAGTCAATATGCCAAGAGTTAATAATTTCAGCCAAGCCCCGAATGCTAAAAAGTTTAATTTTGAGTGTTTTTGTTGTCATGAGTGGGGTCACCCGTGGTATGCTTGTCCTAAGAAGCCTCCTAATTGGGTCCCCCCACCTCAGCTACTATCTGAAAAAGGTAAGGCAGCCATAGCAAATATAGCAAGTCATTCTACAAGTCAAGATGAGTCCAAAGAGTCCGATGGTCCTGTCCTTTTTAACGCTGCTACTTGCATGCACGTTTTCTCTACTAGTAGTGAGGAGTTTATTCTTGATAGTGGCTGCTCTGAAACCATGACTCCCTATCAGTCCATTCTCAAGGATTTTCAGCCCTCATATGACTCAAAAGCTGTGACTCTTGCTGATCTTGGCAAAGTACCAATCAAAGGAGTCGGCAAGCTTGAGTTCGAAAAGGATGGTAAGTCATTTTGTGTCAATAAAGCTTTGTTTGTTCCTGATTTGGGAGCAAACTTGCTCTCAGCCGGACAACTCGAAGAGAAAGGTGCCTCCGTTCTCTTGCAAGGGGGGAAAGCCAAAGTGTGGGACAGTGCAGGAAATCTGGTGGCTGAAGGCGAGCGTACCGGGCGGCTCTACAAGATGAAGTTGGAGATTAAGCGCGGTGCTAGCAACACGAAGAACGATGTTATCTCGCTTCCCGCTGTTTCAACCGATCAAGTCAACAACAAAGGGAGTATCTCCCAAGCTGAGGTATGGCATGCACGCTTGGGGCACGTGGGAGTGCAAGCATTGAAAGAGTTGGAAAATCACAAGAGCGTGGAAGGATTGAGTTTGAATGAAAGTGCAGTCAAGTCCCTTTCTTCCGTTCCATGTCCATCTTGTGTGGAAGGTAAACTAGCTAGAAAGCCATTCTTCCCTTCTAAGTCTCAGTCAAGGGACCTCCTAGAGTTGGTCCACACTGATGTCTTCGGCCCCATGCGAGACCCTACTCGAAACGGTAAGAGATATTTGGTGTCTTTCATTGATGACAAGAGTCGTTTCTCGTGGTCCTTTTTCATCAACACCAAGGATGAAGTTCACAAGTGTTTCAAGCAATGGCTAGCACTTGTTGAGAGAGAGTCAGGGAAGAAGTTACTCACCTTGAGGTCGGATCGAGGAGGTGAGTACATGGGGAAAGCGTTTCAGGGGGAGTTGTTGGCATTGGGCATCAAACAACAGTTCACTTGTCCCTATAGTCCTCAGCAAAATGGAGTGGCAGAGAGGTTTCATCGCACTATCCAGGCTATAGCTACCACTTTCCTTCAGTTCAAAGGCCTTGACAAGCTCTGGTGGGGTGAGGCAATCACTATGGCAATTTATGTTCGCAACAGGAGACCCACAAGGCCCTTACCGGAAGGTGTAACGCCATATGAGGCTTGGTTTGGAGTTAAACCAGATCTGTCTATGCTTCGTGTTTTTGGTTCCATGGCCCAATACCGTGTTCCAGATGCAAAGAGACTCAAGCTGGACAGCAAAGCTCATTGGGGCCTCTTCATCGGCATGAGCAATGAGAGCAAGGGATGGGTCCTTTGGGATCCTGTCACCAAGCGAGAAGTGGTTTCAAGGGATGTTGTCTTCTATGAAGACATGTCCCTTGCAGGTTGGCATAAGTTTTCCTCTTCCTCCTCTCTACCCTCTATCCAACAGGAACCAGCAAGCGCACCTGAGGAAACAACACAAGAGGAGGAAGAAGATGACACCGATTCTGACCATAGCGGACCGATCATCGATCTCCCTCAAGCCGTCGTCAACGAGTCCAACCGTGCCACGCCAGTGCCACCAGCAGCTACTCAACCAAGTGGAGATGAAGTTCAGCCATCAAATGAAGACAATCCACCGCAGCAAGTCACCGTTCCATCACCACCAAAGGAGCAGCAGCCAACAGTCACAAACCAGCCAGCTATATCAACACCAACCTCACAATTTCAACGCCAACCGGATCAGCCCACCACTACGCCATCAAACCCATCACCAGCCATCACTCCAGAGGCAACTACAGAAGCTCATCATCATCCCATGCAGCAGCAATCAACAGCTACAAGACCCCAAGTACCTACATCAACACCATCTACGACTCTTCCTAGCAACAAGTCAACCGTCACCGCAACACCTCGTTCTCATACCACACGTTCATCACTTGTTCCAACGTCAAGCCAGCTCATAGCACGAGGATCACTTCAGCGAGTCACCACCAACACCAGCTCCAACAGTCCACTTCTTCACCCAAGACCTTTCTCAACTTCACCCCCACGTCCCGGATTCGGTCGTCATCAGTTACCACCATCTTCAACACCGAGCAACAACACCAACCAGCCCCAACCATCACCACCTCTCGACAAGGCAGCGTCATCATCAATTCCCAAGCTTCTAGTCTCAAGATCCCCACCAAGAGCATCTTCACAACCAACTATGCCGACAAACGTTTCAGCTTCACCGCCACGAGTCACCATACCTAATCCTCAAGTCAACACCGATAATCAAGATATTTCCACGCCAGGAGAAGAACAAGCAGCCGTGCCGCCGTCGCAGCCGATGTCGCAGCCGTTGTCTCAGCCGCAAATGACCGCATCAACGCAATCAAACACTGTGAGACCGAACCCTACCACTAATGTGTCTCAGCCAAGTGAGGAGTTTGGTAAAGGTAAACGAGTCCGCAAGGTAAAAAAACCCTTCAATTTCATGGTTGACATGTCATCAAGGTGCACATGTGAGGAGAGTGAGAATTGCATTCACAAGAAGGTAGAGGCAATATGCATGGCAGCATCACACCTTCCGCGAGAGCCCTTGAGTCGTCGTGAGGCAATGGCAAGTCCCGAAAGAGAGCATTGGTTGAAAGCCGAGGAAGAGGAGATTGAGAGTCTCATGAAGCGAGGTACATGGCGTCTTGTTGAGCCACCTCCAGGGAAGAAGGTAATTGGTGTCAAATGGGTGTACAAGATCAAGGTAAAAGGTGATGGTAGCCTCGATAGGTACAAGGCAAGGTTAGTGGCAAAAGGTTATTCCCAAATTCCAGGTCTTGACTTCACCGAAACCTTTGCCGTGGTAGCAAAGTACACCACGGTACGAGTCCTCCTCGCCATAGCCGCATATCTTGGTCTCCATATCCATCAAATGGATGTCAAGAACGCATTTCTCTACGGTGTCTTGGAAGAAGAGGTATACATGGCACAACCCGAAGGTTATGATGACGGTACGGGTCGAGTGTGTCGCTTGGTAAAGTCCCTTTATGGTCTCAAACAGTCCCCACGGGTTTGGTATCATGCTCTTGAGCAGGTACTTTTCAAGCATGGTTTCACAAGGTCCATGAGAGACAACGCTCTGTACTTCATGCACACGAGTGAGGGGGAGTACATTTGGCTCTTGGTATATGTCGATGACCTCCTCCTAGTCTCAGGTTCTCTTGATCTTCTCAACAAGGTGAAAGGTATTCTCACGAGTGCATTCACGATGACCGATCTTGGTGAGCCGAGTCATTATCTTGGTATGAACATTGTGAGAGATCGTAAGTCACGGTCCATCTTCCTATTCCAGCAAAGGTACATCCAAAAGGTCCTTGAGAGGTTTGGTCTTGATGATAGCAAGCCATCACCTACCCCACTTCCTTCCAAATTTGTCCTTTTGTCTTCACATCAGCCCTATGAAGAGAGAGAGTCAAGCCTTGATATCATAGGTATTAAAGAGTTGTGTCTTGAGGAGAGTGAGCATCATGGTGAGAATTCACTTAAGGTATCCCCACAAGACCTAGCTCTGTACCAAAGTCAGGTTGGGTGTCTCATGTATGCAGCCCTATGCACAAGGCCCGACTTAGCATTCACGGTATCTAAGCTAGCTCAACACATGAGTGCCCCTTCACCTATTCATATGCATGCAGCCAAGCGAGCTCTTCGGTATCTCAAAGGTACTTCTAATCATGGTCTTCTCTTCCAAGCCAGCCCATATGCAAGCTCCCTCCAAGGCTTTACCGATGCAGATTGGGCGGGAGAATTGAGCACACGCAAGTCTACCGGCGGCTACATCTTCCTCATGTGTGGTGCCGCTGTTTCTTGGCAATCGCGCAAGCAAAGTTGTGTGGCACTTTCAACAACCGAAGCTGAGTACATGGCAATGACCGAAGGAGCAAGGGAGGCAATCTGGTTACGTGGACTCTTGGAGGAATTGAGGCAGCCGCAAACTCAACCAACTCCGCTCTACGTGGACAACACTTCAGCCGTAGCTCTTTCCAAGAACCCGGTTCATCATGGGCGTACAAAACACATCGAGGTGCAGTACCACTTCATTCGTGAGCAACTAGAGAAGGGAGTTCTCGCCGTCAACTTTTGCCGTTCATTCGATCAAGCAGCAGATTTCATGACCAAGGTTCTTCCACATGATGCATTCAACATGTGCAAGGCAAGAGCAGGCCTCATGACACTTCATGAAGCAGTGGAGCAGTTTGAGGAGAATGAGGAGTGTGAGGGGAAGAGACGTGGGCAGCAGCATGAAGTGTATGCTAAGGAGATGTGAAAGGAGCATCAGCATGGGTGTATGTGTGCTTCGGGTCTGGTGCGAGGGGGAGTGTTGGAGAATCGAGTTTCTGCCGCCCCAGCCCTTTGCACACAAGCAGCAGCAAGGGGGAATGTCGGCGATGAATCAGAGCTTCGGGAAGTACTTCGAAAGTTCCACCACCAATCAGATTTCAGCCGAAGACTCGATATAGTTCAAAGCTGCCTTCAAACCGAAGTGTTGGCAGTTTCTACAGGTTTCTACACATCAGAATCAGCTATAACAGAAATATCCAGAGTTTTCTTATTCATGCACCTCATGTGGCACTCAAAGTCACTCAAGGTCCATCCAATCTAGATTGTGCCCAAGTTACCAGGGAAGTTACATTGTCTATCAGCCTAGTTTGAGCTTTCAATCTGTCTTGTTTGTGATGCCTAGAGTTGTGCTTTAGTGGGCTTGTTAATCTTGAACATAGTGAAGTTTTACCTCATCCAGTCAATTCCAGTAGCCCTGCTAAGACTTTCCAGCCAAGTTTCCAGCCATCCAGTATTCACAGCTACTCTGTTTTACAAGTTGGTATCAGAGCTCGTCGTTTCGATCAACCGAGTCCACCACGTTCCTATCCTGGCATAATACGAGCATGGCGGGAGACAATCCGTCTGGCACTGCACTTCAGTCAGCCGGAGGAGCTTCAGAGTCAACCTCAGCAGCTACAGGTTTATTGGAAGCAGTTGCACCAGGAGGTTCTTCAACAGCATACTCACCACTCACCTCCTTCATGCCTAAGCTTCACCTTCCCAAGTTCAACGGCAAAGATTTTCCAACATGGGCAACTCAGTTTGAGCTCACTGCATCCCTTCTGGATCTGTGGCCTTACTATACTGGAGAAGCAGCCAAACCAGCAGCAGATGCTTCAGGAGCTGAAAAACGACTTTACGAACGACGCAACAATGAGGCCTTCCTCTACCTACTCAATAGCATTCACGAGCAGCAGTTGAAGTCGCTCCTGCCCTGTTCTACCAAGGCAAACAGTGCAGAGGAAGCATGGAGCCGACTGAAGTCTATGCACCAGTCAAAATCCGAGAGCAGCCAAGCCGAGATGTGGAGCCGCTTCATGAATCTGAAGATGGAAGAAGATGAATCAGCACAAGCCTACCTACAACGAGCTGAAACAATGCTGGAGGAAGCAGCAGCGATCGGCTTGGAGATTCCAGAGTCTCTTTTCAAGATCGTCATCCTCACCGGCCTTACACCGGAGTGGGACACTTTCCGTGCAACACTACAAGCGCTCCCACAGTCAATGAAGAGTCGTGCGTTCATATTCGAAGCCCTTGTCAACGAGCAGCAAAGTCGAGACCTTGCACGAAACAAGCGGAGTGACGAAGGTGCGTGGAGTGCTGCAGCAGCCAAAAGATATGGCAACCAATTCCAGAGGCAAGGAAATTTCAGCCCAAACCGCCCTCAACCCTACTACGGTACGAAATTTCAGTCACCTTCCAACCCATACAAACCCTCTCGTTTTCCTCAGTCAAGTCCTCCCTATAAGTCCAGTCACTATGTCCAGCCAAGGCCTTCGATTCCCAATCAATACCAGCCTAGGAATGCAAGAGTCAATATGCCAAGAGTTAATAATTTCAGCCAAGCCCCGAATGCTAAAAAGTTTAATTTTGAGTGTTTTTGTTGTCATGAGTGGGGTCACCCGTGGTATGCTTGTCCTAAGAAGCCTCCTAATTGGGTCCCCCCACCTCAGCTACTATCTGAAAAAGGTAAGGCAGCCATAGCAAATATAGCAAGTCATTCTACAAGTCAAGATGAGTCCAAAGAGTCCGATGGTCCTGTCCTTTTTAACGCTGCTACTTGCATGCACGTTTTCTCTACTAGTAGTGAGGAGTTTATTCTTGATAGTGGCTGCTCTGAAACCATGACTCCCTATCAGTCCATTCTCAAGGATTTTCAGCCCTCATATGACTCAAAAGCTGTGACTCTTGCTGATCTTGGCAAAGTACCAATCAAAGGAGTCGGCAAGCTTGAGTTCGAAAAGGATGGTAAGTCATTTTGTGTCAATAAAGCTTTGTTTGTTCCTGATTTGGGAGCAAACTTGCTCTCAGCCGGACAACTCGAAGAGAAAGGTGCCTCCGTTCTCTTGCAAGGGGGGAAAGCCAAAGTGTGGGACAGTGCAGGAAATCTGGTGGCTGAAGGCGAGCGTACCGGGCGGCTCTACAAGATGAAGTTGGAGATTAAGCGCGGTGCTAGCAACACGAAGAACGATGTTATCTCGCTTCCCGCTGTTTCAACCGATCAAGTCAACAACAAAGGGAGTATCTCCCAAGCTGAGGTATGGCATGCACGCTTGGGGCACGTGGGAGTGCAAGCATTGAAAGAGTTGGAAAATCACAAGAGCGTGGAAGGATTGAGTTTGAATGAAAGTGCAGTCAAGTCCCTTTCTTCCGTTCCATGTCCATCTTGTGTGGAAGGTAAACTAGCTAGAAAGCCATTCTTCCCTTCTAAGTCTCAGTCAAGGGACCTCCTAGAGTTGGTCCACACTGATGTCTTCGGCCCCATGCGAGACCCTACTCGAAACGGTAAGAGATATTTGGTGTCTTTCATTGATGACAAGAGTCGTTTCTCGTGGTCCTTTTTCATCAACACCAAGGATGAAGTTCACAAGTGTTTCAAGCAATGGCTAGCACTTGTTGAGAGAGAGTCAGGGAAGAAGTTACTCACCTTGAGGTCGGATCGAGGAGGTGAGTACATGGGGAAAGCGTTTCAGGGGGAGTTGTTGGCATTGGGCATCAAACAACAGTTCACTTGTCCCTATAGTCCTCAGCAAAATGGAGTGGCAGAGAGGTTTCATCGCACTATCCAGGCTATAGCTACCACTTTCCTTCAGTTCAAAGGCCTTGACAAGCTCTGGTGGGGTGAGGCAATCACTATGGCAATTTATGTTCGCAACAGGAGACCCACAAGGCCCTTACCGGAAGGTGTAACGCCATATGAGGCTTGGTTTGGAGTTAAACCAGATCTGTCTATGCTTCGTGTTTTTGGTTCCATGGCCCAATACCGTGTTCCAGATGCAAAGAGACTCAAGCTGGACAGCAAAGCTCATTGGGGCCTCTTCATCGGCATGAGCAATGAGAGCAAGGGATGGGTCCTTTGGGATCCTGTCACCAAGCGAGAAGTGGTTTCAAGGGATGTTGTCTTCTATGAAGACATGTCCCTTGCAGGTTGGCATAAGTTTTCCTCTTCCTCCTCTCTACCCTCTATCCAACAGGAACCAGCAAGCGCACCTGAGGAAACAACACAAGAGGAGGAAGAAGATGACACCGATTCTGACCATAGCGGACCGATCATCGATCTCCCTCAAGCCGTCGTCAACGAGTCCAACCGTGCCACGCCAGTGCCACCAGCAGCTACTCAACCAAGTGGAGATGAAGTTCAGCCATCAAATGAAGACAATCCACCGCAGCAAGTCACCGTTCCATCACCGCCAAAGGAGCAGCAGCCAACCGTCACCAACCAGCCAGCTACTTCAACACTAACCCCGCAAGTTCAACGTCAACCGGATCAGCCCACCACTACACCATCAGACCCATCACCAGCCGTCACTCCAGAGGCAACTACAGAAGCTCACCATCATCCGATGTAGCAGCAACCTACAGCTACAAGACTCCAAGTACCTACATCAGCACCATCTACGACTCTTCCTATCAACAAGCCAGCCGTCACCACCACACCTCGTTCCACCCGTTCATCACTTCAGGTTCCAACGTCAAGCCAGCTCATAGCACGAGGATCTCTTCAGCGAGTCACCACAAATACCAGCTCCAATAGCCCACTTCTTCATCCAAGGCCCTTCTCAACTTCACCCCCACGTCCCGGAATCGGCCGTCATCAACTACCGTCATCTTCAACACCGAGAACCAACACCAATCAGACCCAAACATCTCCAACTTTCGACAACGCAGCGTCATCATCAATCCCCAAGCTTCTAGTCTCAAGATCCCCACCACGAGCATCTTCACAACCAACTATGCTGACGAACGCTTCAGCTTCACCGCCACTAGTCACCACACCTATTCTTCAAGTCGACACCGATAATCGAGAGAGTTTCACGCCGAGAGAACATCATGCAGCCGTGCCGCCGTCGCAGCCGTTGTCGCAGCCGTTGTCTCAGCCGCAAATGACCGTACCAACACATCCAAACACTGTGAGACCGGACCCTACCACTGATGTGTCTCAGCCAAGTGAGGAGTATGGTAAAGGTAAACGAGTCCGCAAGGTAAAAAATCCCTTCACATTCATGGTTGACATGTCATCAAGGTGCACATGTGAGGAGAGTGAGAATTGCATTCACAAGAAGGTAGAGGCAATATGCATGGCAGCATCACACCTTCCGCGAGAGCCCTTGAGTCGTCGTGAGGCAATGGCAAGTCCCGAAAGAGAGCATTGGTTGAAAGCCGAGGAAGAGGAGATTGAGAGTCTCATGAAGCGAGGTACATGGCGTCTTGTTGAGCCACCTCCAGGGAAGAAGGTAATTGGTGTCAAATGGGTGTACAAGATCAAGGTAAAAGGTGATGGTAGCCTCGATAGGTACAAGGCAAGGTTAGTGGCAAAAGGTTATTCCCAAATTCCAGGTCTTGACTTCACCGAAACCTTTGCCGTGGTAGCAAAGTACACCACGGTACGAGTCCTCCTCGCCATAGCCGCATATCTTGGTCTCCATATCCATCAAATGGATGTCAAGAACGCATTTCTCTACGGTGTCTTGGAAGAAGAGGTATACATGGCACAACCCGAAGGTTATGATGACGGTACGGGTCGAGTGTGTCGCTTGGTAAAGTCCCTTTATGGTCTCAAACAGTCCCCACGGATTTGGTATCATGCTCTTGAGCAGGTACTTTTCAAGCATGGTTTCACAAGGTCCATGAGAGACAACGCTCTGTACTTCATGCACACGAGTGAGGGGGAGTACATTTGGCTCTTGGTATATGTCGATGACCTCCTCCTAGTCTCAGGTTCTCTTGATCTTCTCAACAAGGTGAAAGGTATTCTCACGAGTGCATTCACGATGACCGATCTTGGTGAGCCGAGTCATTATCTTGGTATGAACATTGTGAGAGATCGTAAGTCACGGTCCATCTTCCTATTCCAGCAAAGGTACATCCAAAAGGTCCTTGAGAGGTTTGGTCTTGATGATAGCAAGCCATCACCTACCCCACTTCCTTCCAAATTTGTCCTTTTGTCTTCACATCAGCCCTATGAAGAGAGAGAGTCAAGCCTTGATATCATAGGTATTAAAGAGTTGTGTCTTGAGGAGAGTGAGCATCATGGTGAGAATTCACTTAAGGTATCCCCACAAGACCTAGCTCTGTACCAAAGTCAGGTTGGGTGTCTCATGTATGCAGCCCTATGCACAAGGCCCGACTTAGCATTCACGGTATCTAAGCTAGCTCAACACATGAGTGCCCCTTCACCTATTCATATGCATGCAGCCAAGCGAGCTCTTCGGTATCTCAAAGGTACTTCTAATCATGGTCTTCTCTTCCAAGCCAGCCCATATGCAAGCTCCCTCCAAGGCTTTACCGATGCAGATTGGGCGGGAGAATTGAGCACACGCAAGTCTACCGGCGGCTACATCTTCCTCATGTGTGGTGCCGCTGTTTCTTGGCAATCGCGCAAGCAAAGTTGTGTGGCACTTTCAACAACCGAAGCTGAGTACATGGCAATGACCGAAGGAGCAAGGGAGGCAATCTGGTTACGTGGACTCTTGGAGGAATTGAGGCAGCCGCAAACTCAACCAACTCCGCTCTACGTGGACAACACTTCAGCCGTAGCTCTTTCCAAGAACCCGGTTCATCATGGGCGTACAAAACACATCGAGGTGCAGTACCACTTCATTCGTGAGCAACTAGAGAAGGGAGTTCTCGCCGTCAACTTTTGCCGTTCATTCGATCAAGCAGCAGATTTCATGACCAAGGTTCTTCCACATGATGCATTCAACATGTGCAAGGCAAGAGCAGGCCTCATGACACTTCATGAAGCAGTGGAGCAGTTTGAGGAGAATGAGGAGTGTGAGGGGAAGAGACGTGGGCAGCAGCATGAAGTGTATGCTAAGGAGATGTGAAAGGAGCATCAGCATGGGTGTATGTGTGCTTCGGGTCTGGTGCGAGGGGGAGTGTTGGAGAATCGAGTTTCTGCCGCCCCAGCCCTTTGCACACAAGCAGCAGCAAGGGGGAATGTCGGCGATGAATCAGAGCTTCGGGAAGTACTTCGAAAGTTCCACCACCAATCAGATTTCAGCCGAAGACTCGATATATTTCAAAGCTGCCTTCAAACCGAATCTTGACCTAGGGCTTCCGCCCTTCCGCACATTCGTCCCCCAACCCTTCCTCCCCTCACGAAATATCCAAATTTTCGCTTGATTCTGCTTTCCATCCCACCGCCCCTAGCGAAACTGACTAGTTCCGCAGGTCTTTTTTGACTGGGTCGCATGCACAGTTCCGAAAGGAAGCCTGTTCGCAAGCGAATCAACGTGTGTCAAAGGGTGTGCAATAGAAATACCCCCTGAAAGGCAAAACAGGACGATCAGTCTAAGCAGGGGAAATACACACTATCAAGTGAAGGAATGACGCTGGCTCCACTACGGCGTTGAAGAACCGAACAATTGCCTCTCATGGACCCCCCTGATCAACTTCACACAACCCAAAGCGAGCTAAACAGGAGGTGAAATTTCCAGGTCCTTTTTTGCCTTCTCCACATGAGTCCAGCATTGCATGTGTGGAATGCGTGGTAAAGAAAACCCTCTGTATTCACTCAGGCAGGCCTGCATGATACTCCGCTGTATGCACATTCAGTAACGCGGAAAGTAGCTAGCGACCAAACCACGCGCACCGTTAATGGACATTTGCTCTTCCGACAGCCGTAAAAGCCGTTTCGTCGTAGCAACGCCCCTGACGGCAATAAGCTTTGCACAACATACAATAAGCTTTGTTGCCTTGACGGTTCAGACGATGCTTTACACTGGTTCTGTGAGAATGCGACCTGCAAAACGACATTCGGAGGCAACTGGGAATACCATGCAAGCCAATGAGTTCAATGAATTGAATGGCTTCGGGCAAATGATGTGAAAGCCAGAAGAATGTTGTTGAAATCGGACTGCAGTCAGGCGGTTTGAATGTGATTGAATGGGATGTGATGCTGGGATTCCATTTCGACAATTGGAGCAAACAGAAGTCGAGGTGAACACAAAACTCGCTAAAAACATTTCTGAAAGACATCTTTTCAGATACATTTATGCATGAACGTTCCATACATGCATAATATCAGAATTCATAGAAAAAACAATACTTGAATCTGTGCTTGCTCTGTTATAATGTAGAATAGTATTCAACAAGCAGTAGCTTGAGTGCTTCTGGCATGAATTTTTGTTGTGGATTCTTTCAGCCATGGAATAAAATATGCATTGATTCACAAGAATTTGCATCTGACATCCTTTATCCATGTATGCACTGTAGCTTTCGTTCCCTTGACAAGACTGCGTAGATCACGGATTCCAGGCCTGGTCTGAAGAACGCGCCTCTACTTCCAGCACAACTAGCATGCGCAACGCACCACCTAGCTCATTTCAAAGAAGCTCGTGCGTTGTTCGCCGTCTTTTCGCCATTGCACCAAGTCTTCCCCTCGTATGTAAAGCGTGGTTGGTTCTCACAGCTCCTCTGCTCATAGGGGTTCCATTGGAATGGCATCCGTAGCGTGCGCTCCTACCCTTCATCAGCAGCACGATGCAGTAACGCTAGCTGCATTACCTCGCCTTCCCAGTGAGTTCCCACAGATACCTGCTAATCGTTCATATAATTGCGTCTCGCACTTGGTGCACTAAGTTGCGTGCTGTGCAGAGCCTGATCAGAACTCCGCCAACGCTACGCTCCACCATATGCTCGTTTGCTCCAACAGCTTTCAACCCCCCTCACGTGCCCATTGATGCATTCACTCTCCGCGTTCGACCGCTTTCTCCTCTCGCCGCGTATCCCTCTCGATTGTTCTCCGCCTACCGCCACCCAATCCTCCCCTTCATCACCTCACCAACCCGCTTCCCCTCCCCCCCCTCCTCCCCCTTCCCCCCCCCCCCCCCGTTCCCCCTACTCCCACCCTCCTTACTTCCTCCGCCTTTCTCCGCACCTCCTCCGCGCTCTTCGCACTCTCCGCGCTCCCCGTCGAACATTCCCACAGGGCGCACCACATTGGCCGTGTGCGCGCATCGTTTACCCCAGTCGTCGCACCCCGCAGCGCTTCACAGGCGGAACCCATGCGTGCAGGCGGGGCCGCTCGCGCGCTTGCGCGGAGAGGGACGGCGTTCAATGCGCGCGTGCGGCGCAGAGGCTGCGGGTGTGGCGGCGCAGACGACGCGGAGGAGACGCGCGGTTGATGGGGCGGAGGAGGAGGAGCGCGAGGAGGAGCAGGAGGCAGCGGCGGAAGGAGAAGACGAGGAGGAGAAGAAGGACGAGGTGAGAACGTTCAAGTACGCGCCAAGACAACCCAATCCCATGTTCCACGTACCTCCTTCCTTCCACCAATCTTCACCCTCTTCCCTCCAAGCTCGCCTCAGCTACCTCCTCCTAGTTATCCTCCCCTTACGCCCTCTCACACTCACTCCTCTTGGTTCCCCCCAGCCAGCTCCCACTTCCAATCCCTATCCCCTCTCCCCCATGCTCCTCCCCACCCCCCACACGCGCCAGGCAGCATCACCTCCGGCCGCACCCTGTCTGCTAACCCTAGCAGAATCACCCACGGCCTTCACATTCCAAGCGCACCCGCACTCCGACGACCCGCAAGCCACGGCCTTCTGGCTGTCCTCTCTCCGCCCCGTACCGCGCCTCACCGCATCAGTCCTCCTCTCAGACATCGAGTCGCGCGTCGCCACCATCCGCCGCAGACGGCCGCCCGTCACCGAGGCCTCCCTTCACACGGTCGTCTTCTTCCTCGCTCTCGGCCTCACCCCCTCGCGTGTACTCGACCTCTTCTCCCGGGTGCCCTCGCTTCTCAAGAGCCGCTGGGACCGGGACCTGTTGCCCAAGTTTCACCTGCTGCTGGCAGCAGGGGTAGAGCTGCCGTCCGTCTTCTCAGCTCTCAACTCGATCCCCAACTGGCTGCGCTGTGAGACGCGCGGGCTGGCGGGCGTGGTGGGGTTCCTGCAGGCCATGGGCGTGCGGAGGGAGAAGATGAGCAGCATTGTGAGGCGCGCGCCTGCCGTGTTGCAGTATGACGCGAACAACAACCTCTGGGCGTGGGCTGAGGCGCTGTCTGGGCTAATCATGCAAGAGGACATGGGCGATGGGGATGAGGAGGCGGAGGAGAGCGAGGAGGAGTGGGGTGAGGGAGGGGGTGCGGTGGATGGGGAGGAATTGGGGGTGGTGGAAGGGGAACGGGGAGGAACAGCGGTGCCAGGGATAGCTTCTGATCAAGAATCTGTGGTACTGGCCCCAGCCAGTGCAGGATCAACTGCAGGACAAGCGGCCGATGCACACACAGAGCTAACGCCAACACCAGCATCTGCCAAAGACGCAGCAGAGACAGAGAGCCAGGCAGGCACAGGGATGAAACCCGAGGGCCCGGCGTCAATATCCCCGCAGCTGCAGGCGGCCATGGAGCGGCGTGTGTTCGGGCAGTTCATCGAGAAGTACCCGCGTATCATGTCCAACTCCGCGCCCTTCATCTCCCACCGCGTGCGCCTCCTCTGCTCACCTGCTTTCGGCCTGCGCCTGCCCAAGCTGCTGCGCAGCGCCAACCTGCTGGGCATCAAGGAGGAGAAGCTGAGAGCCGCTCTGGCGTTTCTGGAGCGGGAGGTGGCGTGGAGCAGTGAAGATCTGCGCATGATTGTGAATGCACAGCCGACTATTCTGGGACTGGACCCGGAGAATCTCAAGGAGAAGGTGCTGTGTGTGACTAGACTGCTGGATGGGCCTGGTTACGCTGCTGGTGCTGTGGGCTTTGCTGGTGGCGGTGCTGGTGTGGGGAATGCAAGAGAACAACAAGCCCCAGTAACACCATCTTCAGCTGCACCGGCTGTGGCATCTTCACCTGCTGAAGCATCAACAACAGAATCAGCAGCAGCAGCAGCACGGTCGCGGCACACGCGTTCGTCCATCTGTGGGCCAGCAGCACGAGACGCCTTCCACGTGTACCCGTCCCTGTTGGCCACCAGTGTGAGCACGTTAGAGGACACCTTCTCCCACTTCCAAGCCCGCTTTCCCCCTGATGCCGTGCGCTCCCTCCTCTCCACCTACCCGTATCTCCTCTCGCGCAAGTGGGAGCGCAATCTGGGCCCAAAACTGGACTATCTGGTGGAGGAGACAGGGCTGGATGCTAGTGAGGTGCTGCATTATCCGCTCTATTTCACACACAGCCTTGAGCGGCGGATCAAACCTCGGATTTCAGCGTTTCAAGCAGCGGGGTATCGATTGGTGTCCGCTGCAGCGGGGGCACAGGGGGGAGGGGAGGAGGGGGAAGGGGACGGGGAGGGAGGGGAGGAGAAGGGTTGGGTGAGGAGTAGAGGGCGGCCGTCGAGGGCCAACAGCGGGGAGTGGATGCGGCATGGTGTGTTGCTGACCACTCTGCTCCACTGCACAGATGCTGAATTCGTGAAGAAGTTTGGGGTTCGCCTAGGGGTGCAGAGGGATTAGATTAGGATAGGATGGCCGTGGAGGCAGGCGGATTACTGGAACAAGTAAATTGCAAATTGCAGTATTTACATGATTCCACCAGACTGGACTTGTGGAGTAGCCAGGGCAGGGCTTAGCTTGAAAGACTATGTGATGCAGGCAGGAGGTACCACATTGCAGTTGGACTCCAGAGCAGCTTCGATTGATTTGAAACAAATAACCCTCGATGGCATATGGTACCCCATGCTTGAGCTAGCAGCAGCACGCTGGCTGATGATCAGGTAGCGTGGAAGTGAGAGCATATGGCCTACACCACCCGCTTGTGACTTTTATTGCGCGACATCCAGATGCATGTTGAAAGTACATCTTAACAAAGAAATATAGCAGGCTGGTACAGTAGCTACTAAGAACAAAAATGATGATCAATAAAAACACTGGTAGGAAGGTACAGCTATATACCGTAAATCCAACCAAACTTGTACAGCAGAATCTAGTGGGCCTGCTGCTGGCCAATCAAATGCAGCCACACGTCAGACCAGGAACCCAGAGAGTAGATTCTGCAGCTGCCAAGACAACCAGTCACGCCACATGGCACGCCACCAGCCACGTGCCAGACCAGGCAGGTGAGAAGTCAACTGACATGCGGCACCCACGAGCAGCCACACTCGCAGAAAATGGCATGCGGAAACGGCAGGCCTGAGAGTGTCGCACAAACAACAGAATTCACCCACTTGAGTGGTTCGGTTGTGGAAGAGTGGAGGGGGGTGTGAGAGATGAGGAAAATGAGGGGTTGGTGGTAGGGGAGGGGAGGGAGTTGAAGGGTGGGAGAGGAGAGGGGGGGGGGGGGGGGCGAGGAATCAGCGAGGGAAAGTTGAGGTATTGGAGGGGGAAGGGGATGAGGGGTGAGTCGGAAAGCAGGGAACAGGGGTGGAGGGAGAGAGGGGGGGAGCGGAGTGAGACAAGGGGAGGTGAGGGTGGGCGTGAAGGAAGAGAACAAGAGAGGCAGCAGTAATATCTGGTGCTTCCGCTTCTCTCCCTTTTTTCCCCTGTGTTCTGGCCTAGAAACGTCACGCATCTCTCAGCTCACCTACTCGCTCATATTCCCCACTCTCCCCTCGTTTTCCCCGCTCTCCCTTCATTTCCGCTGCTCTCCCCTCATTTTCCCCGCTCCAGCTTCCCAAGGGAGGGGGGAGGGAGAGGAAAGGACGTTTCTAGGCTAGGCCACAGGGAAAAAAGTGAGAGAAGGGGCAGCGGGGGAAGGGGGGAAAAGAGGTGGGATAGGGGAGGGGAGAGGGAGAGGGGGGGGGGGGTGGGGGACACGTTTCTTGGCTAGGTCACGGGAGGAAAGGGAGAGACAAAAAAGCGGGGAAACGGGAAGGGGGGAGATCAAAGGGTGGCCGCTTCGCCTTTTACTTTCCGCCAATCCTCTCCGTCCTCAATCATATCCCTTCACCCGTGCATTCCTTCTTTTCTCCCCTCCACCCACCTCCCGGCCTCCCTTTTTACCGTCTTGCGTCCAGGGTACCATCGACGCGCACTAGAATCCAGGAAGATGACGGGGAGAGCGGAAACGGGAGGAGGAAGCACAAAACAAGGGGAGAGTGGTTGCTTCGCCGTTTCGCCAGTCCTTACCATCCATTTCAACATCTTCTCCCCTCCACTCAACTCGCGCCCTCTTTTTTTTCCGTCTTGCGTCCAGGATACCGTCGAGGCTCCGAGGTCGTCGAAACGCGCTGTATAATCGACGAAACGCGCTACCTTACCGATGCGTCCGAAATCGACGCTACTAATTCGTCCAGAAAGGATTCCGTCCGCATCATGTGAATAGAAGCCAGATCTGGATCGCGCAACTTCTTACCGATACTGCGACATCTTATCATAACTGATACAGCTTGCACGCCAACAGACGCCTGAAGCGACAGTAAGTACCACCGAGAAAGGGAGCAACACTTGCTACATCGTAAAAAAAAAATCTGCCATGAAAAAGCTGTACTCAGATCAAGTACCGCGCTGAGGTCTGACCTAACAAGAATCATCCATGGACACTAACAAGGTGAGCGGCGAAACTAGAACTGAAAGCAGATTAGGTGGAGAAGTCACACCCTCGCTACTACTTTCTGGACTACTACGGGTGAGGGATTAGGCGTGGCAGGTTCGGAAATTCGAGGTTCGGGTTGTTGATAATGGCGTGGTGATCGTGTCAGGGTGTCAAAACCACCCTTCATTCCATTGGTTCACGTAAATCTTTTCTCATCCACCCATTGTTTTTCCTGCTGCCCAGCCAGCCGAACTTTTCAGCACCACGCACGAATTCCACGACCAAATCAAAGCCGTCCCGCACCTCACGCCGAACTAAAAAAAACTCATCTATGCTGTACGATTTCCCACAAAAAAAACTAGTGACCCAACTAAAGATAGTGCCACGTCAACCACCTCCTAGAAAGTTCGAGCCTGCCCTTCTCCACAAGCACGTTCAACACACCTCCCCCTGCACAAATACGCGCCCTTAGCAAAATCGTTTGCATATGGACAATCAGAACCAATATGCAATTGTCAACCCAACTGTGTACTCTACCATGAATGTATTCAACATGGGTTGGGTTGGATGGTCATTTTGGATCCTGAGGTGTATGACACGGACAGATTTCCCGCCATCGCTTCGACTGGAGCCCTCCCGCACACACCTCAAGAGATATCTGTTCGCGTCGACGAAGGGCAATTTTCAGTAACCAATGGGTTCGCCAATTCGCAAGAACCTGAGTTGGCTGGCCTCCTTCAAGCGGATGATGACCTCATAGCTGCTCTGTAGCTGTCTGCCGCCGCTTGTGTCAGACCCAGCCCAACTCATCGCCCTGGATCCGCCTCAGCACTAGAGCGGCTCAAAGTGATATCACGCTTCGGGAAACGAACCGCGCCGTTGGATTAGCGGCTGTTTTTGGCCACGTCACAAGATTTTCGAAATTGGTGTTTCTACCCGTGTTTCTTTCTGTCCAATCAATTAGCCTACCTGTCTTCAACTGAAGCCACAGGATAATGCTCCCATCGCATGTGGTCGACTCCACACTAGGCGATCCAATTGGAAGCTACTTTTCATGTTTTCGGCGGATTGTTCCGATCCACCGCATTCCAGCGTGGCACATGTGGGACCACCTTCACAGCCAGCAAGGCATATTCTCAACCATTGAATGGTTTCATCACGTTAGGCGTCGCGACGTCGGGATCCCAATGGACCGCATTCAGGCAGGTGCACGGTTTCCTGCAGATCCATTGATGATCATCCGCTGTTCTCCTCGAAAATTAGTTCGTTTCTTCAGCCTCCTTGACATTATTGTCAACCGAGCTTAGCTTTCGTTCGCTCTAGCGGTTTCAAAGCGTCGTCATCGTTTCACGTCGCCACCAGTCAGCCTGGCATATATCGATTGGTCGAATCGCCGAGCGTCATGACGTCTCACATCTTCGTTAGACGACTTCACCTGGTTATTGTTTTCAACGTCAGGTACACAAACAGCCGTTTTTCGTTTTCGTTTTTTGTTCGTTTTTCTTGCATTCTTTTCTTCAATCCGTTTACTAACTTCTGCTCATTTTTATTGTTGCAGCTTGCATGGAGGCTCCTGTTCGTACTTCAGAAGGCATTGGTGGAGGGACAACCTTTGGCAGCCTCCCAACCAATCTTCATGGCGGGCAAATAAGGAGCTGCTCCTCGATTTAACTTAACGGTGAAGGTTGAATGTATCAACCCCACCACAGAGCCATCCCCCCTGGTACAGGTTTGGTATAGGTTTGGTACAGGTGCGGTACAGGTCCCCTCAAGGTAATTTTTTTTGGTTGGTAATCGGCTCTGTGGTGCTGTGGTAAGCAGCAGCATGTGTTTTTCCCGCTTTTTCATAGTCTTTGCTTGTTTTTGAATTCGATTTACTAATTTATGCGTTTTCATACTTGCAGGTTGGACATGGAGGCTTCTGGACGCCACTTCAGAAGGCATTGGAGGACCAACGGCCTTCATTACATCAACCTTGAAGCTTCACGGCACCAAAGGAGCAGCTCCCCAACTTACCTTCACGGTGAAGGTTGAATGTATCAAACCCACCACAGAGCCATCCCCCCGGTTTAGGTTTGGTACAGGTTTGGTACAGGTGCGGTACAGGTCTCCTGGTATTTTTTTTGGTTGGTAATCGGCTCTGTGGTGCTGTGGTAAGCAGCAGCATATGTTTTTTCCGCTTTTGCACAGTTATTGCTCGTTTTTGCACGGTTTTTTTTATTCGATTTACTAACTTATGCGTTTTTGTACTTGCAGGTTGGACATGGAGGCTCCTGGGCGCCACTTCAGAAGGCATTGGAGGACCAACGGCCTTCATTACATCAACCCTTCAAGCTTCACGGCAGCAAAAGAGCAGCTCCCCAACTTACCTTCACGGTGAAGGTTGAACGTATCGGCCCCACAGAGCCACCCCCCCCGGTTAAGGTTCGGTAAAGGTTTGGTACAGGTGCGGTACTGGTCCCTTAGGTTGGTAATCGGCTCTGTGGTGGCGTGGTAAGTATTCTTTGAGTTTTGTTTTTGCATCCTTTGTTAATTCAGTTTACTAACTTATGCGTTTTTATACTTGCAGGTTGGATATGGAGCCTCCTGGGCGCCACTTCAGAAGTCATTGGAGGACCGACGGCCTTCATTACATCAACCCTCCAAGCTTCATGGCAACAAAGGAGCAGCTCCGCAACTTACCTTCACGGTTAAGGTTGAACGTATCGGCCCCACAGAGCCACCCCCCCCGGTTAAGGTTCGGTAAAGGTTTGGTACAGGTGCGGTACAGGTCCCTTAGGTTGGTAATCGGCTCTGTGGTGGCGTGGTAAGTATTTGAGTGTTGTTTTTTCATCCTTTGTTAATTCAGTTTACTAACGTTCGCTTGTTTATTCTTGCAGGGTCTATTCAACGCGCTTGTTCCACACTGCTAAGCGCGGGGTGAACGTACCTGCCGACACCACTGGCAGGCGCCTCCTCTCTCTCCACCAGCAGTAAGTCCCCTCTCTCTGGACTCATCTCTTGCTTTCTGTTGCTTAGTGATTCCGAAGTTGCTTGATTTACTAACTTGGTTTTATTGTTACTGTATGTGGCAGGTTGCTCAACCAAGCGACCATCCATGGCTCACCATGGTCTGTTGAGGCTCCTCAAGGCTCAAGAATGGCGACGAGATAAGTTGCCTGCGCCTTGTCTTTAACGCTTGCTTAGTTTTCTGCACTTCCCTCTTGCTGATTCTTTTGCTTTATTCAAGTTGTGGCTTCATAATGATCTCGTTCACTGACTTGGTTCGTTTACCTCCTGGCAGGTTCTCTCCAAGGGCCCTCTTCAATGCATCTCTTCACGGCCACGAAGCCTCAAGTCCCTGCGCACTGCTCAACACCTTCAACTCCCCAACTGCAGATAAGTCTCAGTCCTTTGCGCCAAATCGGTTTTGCTAAATCTATTTTATGAATTTGTGTTCATCACTTTGCTTTGTCGCATGCTGCCTCCTTTCTGTTTTTAAAGAGCCTGGACTAATTTTTCTCTTTCTTACCATGCAGGTTCTTTTATGGGCAGCAACTATGGCTGTTGAAGGTTGAAGACAGTGCATGAGAGGGGTTGAACCCTTGAGCATTGGGCTAAGCACTCGAATCCGGGCCAAACCGGACTGGTTCTGTCCCCCTCCGCCCCCGCCAAGTGCCAACACTGTCTGGCCAGCAGTTGTTGTCATTTGGTGGAGGTGGGGGTGGGCAGAGCTAGTCCCTAGTAGGGCACTCGCACGTCTTGGGCGAAGCAATGCTCATGGCTCAGGCTTCCTCTCTGCCTGTTGCGCTGCCAGTCCATGCCGGGGTGGGCATGGATGGCATGCATGGATAGTACATGAAGGACTTATGATGAACCTGTGGTTGACAAGACTAGCACTAGGAAGGATACTAGTGGGATTAGACAGCTTGTTATGATGTCTAGGCAGAGAATTAATGGATAATATTGATTGCACCTTAAGGATCATGTACTTGCTGTTTGTACACCTCTTACTGCATGCCTTGATAAAGAGAATCCAGGTGACCTGGTATGCGAGTATAAGCAGATATACCGAGAAACCTCACACATGAACATACCGGTATTGATCGGACCTGTTTCACAGGAATCTAAATATGGTGGAGGCAACTAAAGAATATGAAAATCGTGATTTGGATCGATGTACCTACTGTCATGGATTGGACTCGCTAACCAAAGTATCTCTCAGTAACAGTGCCTTTCCTCGTAATCCTCCATCCCCGTTCCCATTTCTCTGTGGCTATTCCCGCCATTCTCCGTTCTTGCATTATAGCGATGGCTTGGGTGGATGGTCGGAGTCACAGAGGACATTGCATGGTTGCAGATTTGTTGACGACAGGAAGACCTGTTACCTACATGGGTGGTGCTATCAGCAATGAGGTAGAGTGGGCCAGTTAGGATTTGCACATCGCACATTGAAGTTTGTGCAACCACGTGGGCTTGTGTGAGGGGCTTTGCCGTGCCCGTAGCACCTTAGTTGGTCTAATTACTTGCAGAATCATCCACCCACACAACTGGTTTTCTCTCTGCCCAAGCTTGTGGTACCGTACCGGTAATCCCTCCTCAATCAACCTTACTGAGGGAACTGAGATCGCATTTGTGAGATAACCATATGCAAACAGTTTCTTTGTCAAACAAGCAGTGTGCAGTGCATGCAGAGCACGCATGGTAGTCGATGACTGATGCACAGTGGAGCACCCACTGCAGAATATACATGACGGCCTAGCTGCAGCAGCAGCAGCAGCAGGTGACAGCAGCATCAGCCGGCAAAGAGTATGCCAGCAGCGTGCTCCTCGTTGTCCCCTGTGAGTGCAAGAGCCTGCTCCACGAGCTGCCGGGGGAACCCCAGCTCCATCAGCCGCTGCACCTTCACCTCGTGCGCTGACACTGCTGGGGCTGCTGCTGGTGTTGCCTGCATGCAGCGCAGAGAGGGTGGGTGGGAGGACGGGTGAGGGTGCAGGGGGCGTGTGCACAGCGGTGGATGGACCCTGAGATATTTGTACAATGAGGAGGGGAGGTGCCTAAAGGGAAGGGAAGGTATTGGAGCAGAGTGGACAGGGGAGAGAGGCCCTGAGTGTGGAGTGCACACGGCTTGAGCTCACCTACCCACCGGATGCTGCTGGTGATGCAGCACCTGCTGCTGCTGACACAGGAGCACCGCCTTGACTTGCTGGCGCCCCTCCCCCGCTACTCGCAGCACCCCCTGCTGCTGTGCCTGCTGCTGCTGGTTGTGCTGCGGAGGGTGCAGCGGGTGCAGAGGTACCAGCAGCGGAAGCGGAGGGTTGGGAGGGCTGTGCAGGGGTGGCGGAGTCGGGCAAAGGGTCCTGGTCCATTGCGGTGAGGAAGGCCGGGATGTCCTTCTCTGCACACACGCACCCAGGTGGGACGGGAGTGGAGAGAGTGGCAGGTGAGAAGGGCAGCGTTGTGGGAGGAGAGTGTGGTGGAGAAGGGGTGAAGCGAAGAGGGTAAGAGGTAGGCTGAGAAGGGTAGCGGAACCAGGGCTGGAAGGGAAAGGTGAAAAACGCTAGACGGGGGAATTACATAGGACATTACTTGTTCTCGTTTTCTGAAATGCTGGTTACTGGTGGAATAACGTACCTGAGAGGAAGGGCACTGCTATTTCACCCCCTCCAACTCGCAATACGTTGTCCTTGAGATCGATGCAACACTGGCGGTAGCATGGGGAGGGGGAACATTGTGGTTGGTGAGAGACAACTTTGTGAGAGAGACAGCATTGTGGGGGAGCAGGATTGCGTGAGAGCAGAGCAAACCTGAGAAAAGGGACAGGCCTGATGACAAATGAGTGGCACGCAGACTTTTCTGGTGTGCACGAGGGGAAGGGAGTGGGGTGAAGGTGCAGCAGCGAGCAGTGCACCTGGTGGCGTCTGAGCATGTCGAGACCAAAGAGGAAGTCCACGTTGTCTGCCTCCAACACCGTGATGCTGCACATGTAGAAGTTGGTTCCTATCTGATACACACACGACGTCATCAGAGCACAGAAACAACGCCATGCACAGACACAGGATCAGGCACACGCACAGGCAGAGTCATAGGCACACACGCTCACGAACACGCATAGTATGCATACACATGTGATAGTGCACGCATGCACTCCCACCCGAGGGGAAGAACGTGGGAGAGAGGCCGAGGAGCGAAACCTCTTGTGATTATTACTCCGTGCCAAGCGCCCCCCCCCTTCATCCACCAGCTTTCTCCTGCTGCAACCCCCCACTACCCTCCTCCATTACCCTCACTCCTCCTCTAATCCCACCCATCATCGCATCCCAACCCCTTCTCCCCTCCTTCCCTCCTCCCTCCTCCCTCTTCCCCCCTTTCCTCTCAACCGCTCTCCACTCCCCCCCACCCCCACCTTGAGCTGCACGGTATGGATGCGCCCCACTATCTTGGACGTGCCCACGCCCCGCGCCACCCCCTCGTACCGCCGGTCCAGCAGCCGCATCAGCCTTCACTCACACATACACGCATGCACACATGCACACACACAAGCACGCAAACATGCACCCGTACATGCACGCAAGTAAGCACACATGGATGCATGGGCAGGACAACACATGGGGGGCGGAACAACACATGGGGGGCGGAACAACACATGGGGGGCGAGCGTGGATGCATGCAGATGAGATGACCAGTGGAGATGGTGGGTAGCTTCATGGCAAGGACAAGAGCGAGGGGCGTTGGTGGGATGGGAGTGGGGTGGCATGGAAGTCGGGTGAGGAAGATGTCAGCAGAGCAGTATGAAGGTGCAGAGCAGAGCAACAGGCATGGGTTGTGGAGTGAGGGCGTACCCGCATCGCTCAGCACATCGCTGTGACATGATGGTCTGCTGCGCCCCACTGTCCACAAACGCCTGCATGGGGGTGGTTGGTTGGTTCATGGGGTCATGGAGATGCGGCGATCGGATGATGATGTGAAGGGCCGAGGGTTGAGTTAATGGGGCGACCGGAAAATGAGGTGATGTGATTCTGGGATGATGGGGTGATGCGGGCATGTGGTGCAGCATGCATCGTTGCACATTGACAAAACGTAGACACATGCGAAGTGGCATAGTGGAAAAGACTGGCACGTGCGGGAGATGCATGATGAGAGTGGTACAGCATGTGGAAGAGGGGAGGCGGGGCCACTTTGCTGAGGGAGTTGTTGACCTCCATTCCGACATACAGCATGTGCTTGGGGGATGATTTTGAAATGTCTCAAAAGTGACTCCAATACAGCTGATGATACACTCCCTCAATTGTTACTGTTTTGGAAGTTACCTTGATGGGCGAGTTGTTGACCTCCATCTCCACATACAGCATGTGCTGGCGGCGGGGAGGGGCGGGAGGGGTGGCACCGGCAGAACGAATGGCACAGTGCGGGGAGGAAGGCGGAGGATGGTGAGCGGAACGGGGTTGCATGCACGGCACACATGCAGCAGGAATGGGAGCAGCATGGTGGGAGCAAGACGGGGTGCATGGTGTGACGGGAGGGAGGTATGGTGGGAGGGGAGGGAAGCATGGTGGGAGGGGAGGGAAGCATGGTGGGAGAAAGAAGGGTGGCATGGTGCAAAGGATGGATGGGAAAAAAGTTACCACAGCAATGAACTGCTCGGGGGCGTGCTCATATGCTCATATGCTCATCCAAGCCATGCTCCTCATCCAAGGCTTGGATGAGGAGTGTACCACAGAAACAAACAAAAGTGGTCAGATGTTGAGGCGAATCGAATATAGCCAGTAGACTTACGACAGCAATGAACTGCTCGGGGGCGTGCTCGTACGCCGCTGCATAGTTCTCATCTATGTTCTTCTGCTCCCATGGCACAGCACCGCACCGCACATGTGACATGCATCCATCCGCCACATACACACAAGATGCATGCACGCATACATTCACACACATGCGGGATCCGTACAAAGAGAGAAGGGTGAGAGTTGTTGGACATGGAGAGGAGTAAGGAAGGGGGGCTGAGGAGCAGGAGGTGATGGCGGGGACAGATACATGGGGGCAGTACAGCGGAAACTGGAGGACGGAATCAGCTGATAGACGGATAGCATGCATGTGTCACAACGTGCAGTGAACTGGCAAGGCAAGGAGATATGGAATGGCATCCCATGGCATGGTATTCCATGGCATGGCATGGATGGAGTGGTATGAACAACGCACCTGCTGAATGCGCTCCTCTATCCTCCGCTGCACCTCAGGGTCAAATGGATCGGCTGATAGCAACTCCTGCATGCATGTAGTCATGCACACATGCACCCATGCATTCATCCACCCATGCACCCATGAGCACACACAGGAATGATGCAGATTAAGAAAACACAATACGCCCGACTAAGCACGCAAACAAATATCAGAAAGAGGTGCACGCGGATCAACAAAGTGAGACGCATACAGGCTGCCCCACGGACTTGTTGTGTGAGCGAGTGACGTGCACGCACCTGCTCCTCCTGCTCCTTGCGGCGCATCTCGTTCTGCATCTTCCGCATCCAGCGCAGCACCTTCTGCATCTCCTCCACCTTGTTGTCCCTTATCGCCTCGCCCAACTCCGGTGTGCTCTGATGGTGAGCACACACACACACGCACACACCCACACGCATACACACAGACACACACAGACACACACACACACACACACACACAAACACACACACACACACACACACACATACACACACATACACACACACACACATGAGCACACACAAGCTCCGACCCAAACTTCCCCCCCCCTCCGCCTCCCGCAAACATTCACAGAACCCCATAAAGGATTGGGATGCATTAGAAGCAAGGGAAGGAACGTGGGAAGAGACAAGGCAAGGAATGAAGGGAGTGGGACGGAGCTTGATACCAAGTGAGAGGCGAGGGAAAACAAACGAAGGATGGGAGAAGAGATAGCAGAAACTTCACGACGGGCGGGTGAAGCTAGTAGGCTGGTATGGCGGGTCTGACCGTGTGAGGAAGAGCAGGTCGTTGTCCGCCACACCCAGCGCGTTCAGTCGCTGGTGGTTCTGCAGCAGCTGCCCGTTGAACAGCAGCGCTTGCTGCGGCAAGGGAATGCCCGTCTGCGTGCATGCAGCGGTAAACACGCACACGTGGTAGCACACGGGGCAGCATGCATGGCAGGACAGGTGGCAGGACAAAGAGGGGAACACATGCAAGGACGTGCACACAGGGACAGAACGGAAGGCATGACACACGCGGGCATACGAGAAGGGCAAACTGAAAGGCGACAACGGGCAGTGAAGCCTGGACGCACAGCATGGCACGCAGCAGCAGTATGAGAAGCAGCATGAGAAGCAGCATAGCAGCATGAGAAGCAGCATGAGAAGCAGCATGAGAAGCAGCATGAGAAGCAGCATGAGAAGCAGCATGAGAAGCAGCATGAGAAGCAGCATGAGAAGCAGCATGAGAAGCAGCATGAGAAGCAGCATGAGAAGCAGCATGAGAAGCAGCATGAGAAGCAGCATGAGAAGCAGCATGAGAAGCAGCATGAGAAGCAGCATGAGAAGCAGCATGAGAAGCAGCATGAGAAGCAGCATGAGAAGCAGCATGAGAAGCAGCATGAGAAGCAGCATGAGAAGCAGCATGAGAAGCAGCATGAGAAGCAGCATGAGAAGCAGCATGAGAAGCAGCATGAGAAGCAGCATGAGAAGCAGCTGTGAGGAAAAGCACGGATCGGCGGCAGGTATGGAGCAGGGCACGAGGAGGGGGAAGTAGGTGCGGAGACTAGCAATCAAGGGCGCACCTCGACTTCTAAAATCGCCTTCACGTTTTCCACCTGCAAAGACGACAGACGCAGAGAGGAACGGGAGGGGTGTGAGCCGCAGGGGTGGCGGTTCCAGCATGCGACGGGAAGGCAGAGCAAAAGCAGTCTCGAAGTCGCTGTAACGCGAGTTTCGGAGAGATTAACGAGATTGCAAGGCACAGGGGTTGTGAGTCGTGAGAGATTTGCGCTAAGGGATCGGCTACGTGTCGTGCGGAAGCCATGTCATCAAGTCTACGCTCGAATTCGAAGTTCGAGAGAGGACTGATGGAGCGACACGCGACAAGCGAACGCACCTGCTCGTCGTTGTCGACTTGGATCATGACGATCCGATCGTCCGCTGTCGTCACCGTTAGCTGCATCGCGTCGAAAATCGTGCGAAAATCGTCGGAACAGAGTCAACGCGGAGCAACAGCGATATGAAGGAACTATGGTGGATGGGAACCAGAATCGCGTGAAAGGAAACGCCAGTTAGTTCGTAAATAGCATCTCCACTCCACAGACGACCGCTCCGCAACAGGAGGTTCCAGATTCCTTGTCGACAGAAACTGGGTCGAGCATTCCGGCTGAAGTTTCCAACCCGTTATAATGTGATCATTGCTGTATTCAACCTCCCATATTTTTCCAGCATATGGCAACAAACAAAAGCTGCCATCAGTGGCTTATGCAAAAGAAGATAGAATCTACACTTTTGCACATGCTTCTGAGCTAGCAAATTCAATGTTTTTAACCAATTAGAAGATACCTACAAAACAAATAACAACCAAGCTACATCCGCTTCCTGATAATGTCATAAGAAGACCCCCTACTTCAGTCACACTGCAGACAATGGTTCTCCCAAGTTATTCCTTCAACCTAATCCCCTCCCCTCAATACTGCTTGCCAACTAGGCCCTAACACCACAGTACACCTGACAACGCTGCAGCGGAAGGTACGCCTTCCAGCAAACAAGCCGTTTGCCCTAGTCCAAACGAAGGGGCAGGTGCAGATGAGCAGGCAGTGCGGTAACTGGTGGTATTGAGGGTGATGGATGGGATGACAATGGCGGTGAAAATGCTGCTGCGGGTGGTGGGAGGAAGATTGGGTGGTGAAATGAAGAGGCTGCAGGAGGATTTCTTCAACGTGCAGTTGAATGCATCTGATTGCCACCAAAAGCGATACCACAGAAGCCTGTCATGCAAGATGAATACCGGTACGACAGATCCTTACCACAAGGGGCATGCGGCAAAAGATAGAGGGGAAAATAAGGGACACAGCATTAAAAATACAAGAAACGAACTCAATAAGAACAAATTTAGTAAACATTAATGGAAAGACTAATGTAAATATTAATGGAAATATTAATGTAAACTAGTAAATTTAGTAAATTTAGGAATTAGAGATAGTGGAATGGACGAATAATGTTAAGCGGCAGATCTCGCAGAGGAGCGCATGCCAGATTTGAATCGGTGGCTCCTTAAAGCCAGGATCTCAAGTAAGAGAAATTGGCTTCAATTGCAAAACACTTGCAGCTCGAGTCACCCTGTTTGTTTAGGCGAAATCGAGTGGTTGGGTTGGAGGTTCAGTGTGCGACTGATCCCCGATTTGACCGTGAATCTCAATTGCAAAACAAATTGCTGTGCATGAGATTTTTCGGCAAGTGAGACACATTGCTGGGAAATGAGCTTCGGAACCCAACCAGATTTCCGTGCCTAGTTGGTTCGGAAGTTCACTGCGATTTTTGTTTGCTTCGCATCCCTCGTTTCAGCTCTCGTCAACTACTCTACCTCGTCAACCAATCACAGCCTAACACAATTCACTAACTGCAAAACAGCCAAACTACTTGAGATCCTGGCTTTAAGGCTCGTGCCATCTTTGTCATCGCACTATGCTAACAGAAGTTAAGGTAATTAAAAATATGCGTGGAAGTATGTGCCTTAGCACATTGCTGCGATGCTCCAAGTGCATGCACGTAGCGCTGGACGGCATGCACGTAGCGCTGGACGGCGTGCACGTAGCGCTGGACGGCATGCACGTGCCAAGTGCTGACGCGCAAAGTTGAGCTTGAGTTTCGCGTCCTACTGCTAATGCTGCAGCTAAAGCGAAGGCCTCCAGCGGTGGCACGCGAAAGAAGTCTTTTATGTAAGCCAGGACAGCAATAAAAACTAATATCATACGACTAGGAACAGCAGCCAGGAACAGCAGACAAGAAATATCAGAGAGAAACGCCAAGGGCAGCAGAGTACAATACCTTGAAATCGGAGGGAGGACCCGCGGGTCCGTTAGACTTGGAAGACGACGCAGCGGCGGTCCTCGGGGAAGTAGGAGTAGTTCTGCCCCTTGTTGACGTTCGACACCATGTTGTACACGCTGATCTCGATCGCCGTCAGGTTCACTCGCACGTACTTGCCCTGGTACGTCGCCGCGCCGCCCGCCGCCGGCTGGAACGTACGCGACTGGATGCCGTCCTGCACGGCGTAGAACTGGTTATCGGGTCCCAGCGTCGTCGAGTTACCGGAGCTGGCGGACGGAGCGCTCCAGACGTTAACGCCGTCCTGACAGATGTAGTCCGCGAGCTCGCTGTTCGCCGCAATCACCTCCACAGTCGCGCCGCGAATAGACGCCTCGATGGGCCCGCCGAGGCGCGTGTCGCCGGCGCCGTCGGAGATGTTGAACACGGGGAGAGATTCCGTGCTGCCTTGGAAGTAGAAGTCGCACATGTTTGGCTGCGGCGGGCACGGGCCCTGAGGAGGAGGAGGGGGAGGGGGTGGAGCCGACGGCGAGGCAGCTTGCGTCGGCACGGCTGTAGCGGCAACCGCGTCGCCGGCTTGCTGCGAGGGCGTGGACGGGGTCTTCGGAGTGGGTTTCGGGTCGCTGCCTGGGGTCGAGGTAACGGTACCGGGGAAGAGCGGGTTACCCGACTGCGCGAAGTTGCCAGAAGAAGAGCCGCCCGACGAGAAACCGTCGTTCGACGAGCCCCCCGCAGGGCGGGAAGGCTCGGAGGAGGAGGGGGCGGCCGGAGTGGAGGCGGCAACGGAACTGGCGGGATCCGTGGCCCCGTCAGAAGGCGATGCTTCCGGCTTCGCCGGCTGTTTAGCGATTTCGTAGGTGAATCCAATCTTGGACAGCTGCGACTTGTGAAGCGTAGGGAACTCGAACAGCTTACGCGCGCGGGCCCACAGGCTGCGACGCGAACGAGATGCATATTGTGCGCTCGCGGCACCAATGCTTGCTGCGACGAGCAGCAGCACCAAGAAGTGCAGAAGCAAAGGCTGCGACGGACGTGAAGGAGCCATTGCAGGAAGACTAGGAAAATTAACACCCCTAGGAACTTTCAATGAAGAAAGGCGCTAAAACAAGGGTTCCTGTCCAGCCAACAGTGAGAAGGGCTGGGGATTTATGAAGAGAAGAGGGGGCTCAAAGTGAATGCCAGAAAGGAGGGAGAGATTAGCATGTGAAATACGGATGGGTGGAGTTGGTGGAGTGGAGAGAAGATGCTCAGACTGGGGTTGGGCGGGGGCTCGGGTTGGTGAGCAAGGGCTGGGTTGTAGGGGAGCACTCCAAGATCGCAGGGAGGGCGGAACATCATAAAACTGAGGGTGTTTGGAAGGAACTCGGAAGTCAATGAACGCGCCGCCGTAGCCCCCAAGGGGCAAGGCGCGCGAGAAGAGGCGCTAATCCACCAGTCAGGTGCTAGCAGGCGGGGCCTCAAGAACCGGCGCTGGGGTTGACTAGCGCAAGTGTTGCGCCGGTGTGTGATATCCACACCACAAGACCAGGGCGGAGCGCGAGAGCGAACCGCGATGGCGGCGTCGCGCGCCGTCCAAAGGTAGCGAGGTTCCGAGTCCGAGCCTGTACCACAAGCGCGAACCTACCAGCCAACCATCCGGTGAACGCCACGTCAAAAGATTCCAGACCAATATGGGCGCAAAACTCAACACATTATTGGTGGAGCGGAGCCACGTAATCGAGAACGAGCACCCAAGCCGTGGTGGAGGCTCTGACCCGCCACGAAAGTCTTCTCTGCAAGTTATCAGAAGTTGACCCTTGCCGTACAATATAAGGGCCTATTAAGTCTCACGCCAGCATTATATCCATTAAATAATACTCGCATTCATGTTAAATAATTTCTATACTGATTAAGAAGACATAAAAAACCCCATACTAGTTTTTAAAGAATAATTTTTGAAAATAAGGTGATTCCTAACGTAAGTACAGGTTCTGGAATTAAGGTGATCATGAGCCATTGAAGCATCATTTACACATTAAGTTAAGCTGAATGAGCCAGATTGTAACATCAATGTACCTGCATGGATACCTTTCGCCAGAGTTCCCCCTGACAGCAACAAATAACCGCCAAGCGTCTGCCAAACCGTCCTGCTGACGCTTGCCAACGACAGACTGGCGTTCGTCTCTGTTCGTGATTCTTCCCGCCCCCCATCGTCGTACCACCCCACCCATCCATCACACCAGGTTTTGCTGTATGCTGAGACGAATTTCAGTCCCTACTACGGTGGCGGCTGATGCCGAAGCTTTCGCTCGGACTTGGGCGTCAACTCCTTATCCTGTTTTCTCGAGTTCGTTTAGCATTGCGGTTTCTATACTGTTGAAGTATCGCATACTAAGCTGAGGTTTATTCGCGTGCTTCTTGTGAATTCAGTCGTCGTTCACCACATCACCAGAATTCTTACAACAAGCACCTTATCAACGTTTCCCAGGTCTCCATATTCCTAGCTGTGAATAATTGGTCGTCGAAAGCCATGGCACTAGTGCCATTCAACGATAGATCTAACGCCTCTCCTCCTGAGAGCTCCTCGATCACAGACAGCCGGAACGGAGGGCTTGTGGTGTGGGAAGCCTCCCCCGACGATACGGACGACCTCGCGTTCGTGCAGGCTCTCGAACTCGCTGAGGCCTCGGCCAAGCGACGCCGCACAGGAGAATCTGGCGGGTGGCTGGAGCGGAGGCGGAGCGAGTGGTATGAGGAATGCTGGTGTGAACGGTGTAAGTAGGAGCAGTGTGGTTATCACGGAAGTGACTCGGAATGATTATGCTGGCGCAGCTCCGCGCCAACTAGGCCAGCAACAGAACCGGCACGGACGACAACAGCAGCAACAACAACAGCAGCAGCAGCAGCAGCACCAGCAACGGTGGCAAAGGCAGCCAGATGGGTTGAGAGCAGGAGCCACTTTGAGGCAGTGCGAGAGAGTACAGTCAGTTGCTGGAGCTGCAGATGTGGCAAGTGCTAATGGTGCAGTGCATGCTCCCGCGTCCTCGAACCAGCCTGCAACGCCAGATAGGTTGGGCAACCATCCTTCTTGGAGCAACCAACTGCAGCAGCAGCAGCAGCAACAGCAACTGTACCAGGAGCAGCAGCAACGGCAGCAACAACAGCTAGTGGTTATACCCTCGAGTGGTTTTGGTGCTCCGGTACCTGCTGCCGCATCTCCACTCCCCAGCCCCTCAGTGCAGCCACCTTCACCAGTGCAGCCTGCTCAACCTGTTGTCATGCGTCCAGCAGACTTTCGAAACATGCAGTCTGCTGCACTGGATGTGGGTATCTGATTGGATGATATCCTGAAGATTCCAACTTCATTTTTGCCGAGTACATCTCTTCTTTAATCTCTTGTATGCCTGTGTGCTATGTGAATATGGCAGGTTCTTGAGCCTGGTGATTACATGGTCATGCAAGGGAAACCGTATATCAAGAAGTCGGGTATGTTCCATTATCCGTTGCTGTCCAGTTCGTTTCTTAAGACCATTTTGCCATGATTCGCTTACATTTGTCTTTTTCCATTGCACATTCAGGCTGGCGCAAAATTGCATTCTTTTTCAACGTGTCATTTGAAATCCGAGACAAGACCATCGAGAGGGACAAGCGTGGTAACGTTACAAGATCGGAGTTCCTTGTTCGAGCCAGCATGCCGTAAGATCGAAAGCCTACACTTCGCACTTGGTGAGCTTCTCAAGTTGTTCTGCCAGGTTTAATGCATACATATCTTGTTCCTAAATGCAGTTCCGGCAGGTTTTCTGATGCATGGGGCTCATGTGACCGAGGAGAGAAGAGGTTCAGTAAACCGAACCATGATATTCCAGGCACTGCTGAGACTCGAGCTAAGAGCCGGGCATGCCAGGTGAGAGATTTCAGACACCCTCCAGCAAAACAAGCATTTTGACAGCTGATTGATCCAAGGCTTGATGGGTTTTGTACATCGTTTTGATGCGCAGGACCTTTTGGGGATTGGGGAGTACAAGCAGCATCGCTCGTGATTTCTGGCATCCGTTCTGTCTGTCCCATTATGTGTTTCAGTTTGCTCAGGGTGGCTCATTTGTTTCTGCTGCAAATCTATTTGTAAATCCCGAAGTAGCTTACTGGTGTATGTTACGGGTGCAATGAATCGAAGTAGCGAGAATTGCACTAAGGAGTCAAAACGAGTACAAAATGTGAGCGAAGGCATGAGCGAACATTTATACGCGAAACATGCAAACGGTAACGCGGTGCGTGCGAGCTAGCTAGTGCTATGCTGGAAGCGAGGCTCGGGCTAGTCCCGAAGCGTAGGCCGATACGGCCAGGCCAGCAGTGCGAGGTTTGGTGAAACAGTGCGCGCGAAGTCGGCGAAGCCCCATTAGCAGTAACGGGCGAGCAACGGCTGCTGGTGTACGCGATGTTGCAGGGCGCGCTAAGGAATATCGAGAAACCGTATACTCCCGGACAAAACACCCCCCCATAATTGTACACCCCCGGGTAGCTTGTGCGGGGTGGGTGTTATGATAGACCTCGTTTCTACTATACCCCCCTTTTTGGCTGATTTTCTATAACACCCCCCCTTTTCTTACGGATTCATTATTATAGTCGTTAACGAGTAGCTGCAATACGGAAGAATATTGTGTGAATTTCTCCCTCAATGAAATTTCGCGGTACATTCAAAGGCAATCTGCCGAGATTTGCCCCCTCCCACTATTTCTCTGTCGCCACGTGCAGGTGAATCTTCCGTTGCAAGTGGCAAGAGAGGTGCCACATGCCATTTTCGTGGGGGCGATGAAGTTCGAGGCCGAAACTCACATTCGCGCCTCAGGCAGTGATGCTAAAACGACCAGCAAAACACCCACATTGACTAATTAAAAAAACACTAACACTAAGATATGCCATATGTAAAGACCCGGGTATTATGTATTTTTTTCCTATGAGGAGACCCCCCCCATTTTTTCCATGTATTTTTAGCTATACCCTAGGGTGTTATGTCCGGGAGAATACGGAAATTCCTTACACTACCCCACCCCTCAAGAAGCCCCCTCCGCTACGCGAGTGCGTGTATATCGCGGAAACCCCGGCTCATCAGGTACACTTGCAGGGCAGGGTGGTTTTCAATGTTGGCCATGGGCACCCAGCTATCCTCAGTTGGCGTGCGATCCTTCCAGCGAACGAGGAATTCAATCCTCCTGATTTCCGTTGGGTGTCGAATCCGATGGCTCAGGATTTTTTCGGGCTCGATGATCGGCTCCGATGCAGGGCGAGTCATGGATGGCGGGCGGTGACGAGGCAGTTGGCTTGTGGTTGGATTGTATGGGCGAAGCACGCTGACGTGGAACGAAGGGCTGACGTACCAGTCCGTCGGCAACAGTAGGTGAGCTGTCACTGGGGTAATCATGTGGCTGATTTGGAATGGTCCACAGTAGCGGGGTCGTAATTTCGGGACGACGGGCAGTCTTAAGTTTTGCGTGTCGAGCAGTACGTAATCTCCTGACTGGTACGTGACTGGGCGGCGGTGGCGGTCAGCGTTGCGCTTAGAGCGTGTTCCTACGGCCTCATATCAGGAAACCTCGTATCAAGAATGTTGTTTTTGCCTGGTAAAACTAGCGAGAGGTTTTGGGTTTAGGGGAATTTTCAGTGTGAGCCTGATACGAGGTTATCTTGATACGAGGATAGGAACACGCTCTTAGCGATGACGTTGGCCTTTTTAATTGCTTCTGCGGCTCTGGTGCGGGCAACTTGCAGAATTTCGGCGAATTGCTGTGCACGTGGTGTTGGGTTGTCCGGACTCGGCGTCATGGGCACTGTAGGATTTTGCCCGTAGTTCAGGTAGAAAGGGGACTGCTGCGTCATCGCTGACGTGGCGTTGTTATACGCGAACTCGATCAGCGGCAGGTGCTGCTCCCAAGTGTCGCACGTGGCACGAATCAACTGCTCCATCGTCTGATTCGTCCGCTCCGTTTGACCGTCGGTCTCGGGGTGGTACGACGAGCTGAACTGTAGCCTTGTCCCGAACTGCTCGCAGAGGCTTTTCCAGAAGTTGCTGGTGAACTTCGTGTCGCGGTCGCTGATTATCGCGGCTGGTATGAACAAACATAAGTAATGCGCTGGTCAAATTGGTCGATATGCGCGCCTGTAGTGCAGGTACCATGTACGACTGGAATGTCTATATCTGCCAAATTACGTCGATCCAATAGGTTAAGACATGGTAGGGGGGTGGGGATTGGTATAATTTAAAAGAAATGGGAAAATATATGGTATTCACTGTATTTGTACAGAGGGAATAATGCGTCGGTCGGTTCGGTCAGTATGCACGCTTGTGTGCGGGTGCAAGGAGTGACTGGAACTCTGAAACCTGCCAAAATATGTGGATCGGAAAGGTTGAAACCAAATGTTGTTGAAGTAGAAGGCCTAATCTAGTGGACTGGCCAGAATATGGTACTAACTGCATCTCTACAAACATAAGTAATGCGCTGGTCAGTTTGGTCGGTATGCGCGCCTGTAGTGCAGGTACCATGTACGACTAGAATGTCTATATCTGCCAAATTACATAGATCCAGTAGGTTAAAACATGGTAGGGGGGTGGGGAATGGTAAAATCTAAAGGAATTGGGGATACATATGGTATTCACTGTATTTGTACGAAGAGAATAATGCGCCAGTCGGTTCGGTCAGTATGCATGCTTGTGTGCAGGTACAATGCGGAACTAGAACTCTCAAATCTCCCAAATTATGTGGATCAGAAAGGTTAGAACCTAGTGCTGTTGAATTAAAAGGCCTAATCAAGTGGATTCGCAAGAATATGGTGCTAACGGCATCTTTACTAACATAAGTAATGTGCTGGTCAGTTTGGTCTGTATGCGTGCATGTAGTGCAGGTACCATGTGCGATTGAAATGTCTATATCTGCCAAATTTCATAGATCCAAAGGGTTAAAACCTGGTAGGGGGGTGGGGAATGGTAAAATCTAAAGGAAATGGGATAACATATGGTATTGACTGTATTTGTACAGAGAGAATAATGCGTCAGTCGGTTCGGTCAGTATGCACGCTTGTGTGCAGGTACAATGCGGAACTGGAACTCTGAAATCTTCCAAACTATGTGGATCAGAAAGGTAAGAACCTAGTGTTGTTGAAGTAGAAGGTCTAATCTAGTGGACTGGCAAGAATATGGTACTAACTCCATCTCTACAAGCATAAGTAATGCGCTGGTCACTTTGGTCGGTATGCGCGCCTGTAGTGCTGGTACCATATACGACTAGAATGTCTATATCTGCCAAATTACATAGATCCAATAGGTTAAAACATGGTAAGGGGGTGGGGAATGGTAAAATCTAAAGAAAATGGCAATACATATGGTATTCACTGTATTTGTACAAAGACAATAATGCGTCGGTCGGCCCGGTCTGTATGCACGCTTGTGTGGAGGTACAATGCGGAACTGGAACTCTGAAATCTCCGAAATTATGTGGATCGGAAAGGTTAGAACCTACTGCTGTTGAATTAGAATGCCTAATCTAGTGGACCGGCAAGAATATGGTGCTAACTGCATCTCTACAAACATAAGTAATGCGCTGGTCAGTTTGGTCGGTATGCGCTCCTGTAGTGCAGGTACCATGTACGACTGAAATGTCTATATCTGCCAAATCACATAGATCCAATAGGATAAAATGTGGTAGGGGGGTGGGGAAAAGTTATAGTTTGAAGGAAGTGGGAAGACATATGGTATTCACTGTATTTGTACAGAGAGAATAATGCGTCGGTTGGTTCGGTCAGTATGCACGCTTGTGTGTTCGTACAAGGCGGAACAGGAACTCTGAAATCTCTCAAATTATGTGGATCAGAAAGGTTAGAACCTAGTTCTGTTGAAGTAGAAGGCCTAAGAATATGGTAAGAATAGAAGGCCTAAGTAGTGGACTAGCAAGAATATGGTGCTAACTGTCAGAATGAACAAGTGTGTGTGCACTAGAAAAGTGGTGGGTACAAGTAGGAAACCCTAAACTTATTGTACCCCATAGTAGCTACCCCACTACAGCCTAAACAAACTGTAGAGTATAAGTTTGACACTAACTGCATCTCTTCAAACATAAGTAATGCGCTGGTCAGTTTGGTCGGTATGCGCACCTGTAGTGCAGGTACCATGCACGACTGAAATGTCTATATCTGCCAAGTTACATAGATCCAATAGGTTAAAACCTAGTAGGGGGGTAGGGAATGGTATAATTTAAAGGAAATTGGGAATACATACGGTATTCACTGTTTCTGTACAGAGAGAATAATGCGTCGGTCGGTTCTGTCAGTATGCACGCTTGTGTGCGGGTACAAGGCGGAACTGGAACTCTGAAATCTCCCAATTTTTGTGGATCAGAAATGTTAGAACCAAGTGTTGTTGAAGTAAAAAACCTAATCTAGTGGACCGGCAAGAATATGGTGCTAACTGCATCTCTACAAACATAAATAATGCGCTGGTCAGTTTGGTCGGTATGCGCGCCTGTAGTGCAGGTACCATGTACGACTAGAATGTCTATATCTGCCAGATTACATAGATCCAATAGGTTAAAACATGTTAGGGGGGTGGGGAATGGTATGAAATAAAGGAAATGGGAATCCATGTAGTATTCACTGTATTTGTACAGAGAGAATAATGCGTCGGTCGTTTCGGTCAATATGAACGCTTGCGTGCAGGTACAATGCGGAACTAGACCTCTGAAATCTCCCAAATTATGTGGATTGGAAAGGTTAGAACCTATTGCTGTTGAAGTAGGAGGACTAATCAAGTGGACTGGCAAGAATATGGTGCTAACTGCATCTCTACAAACATAAGTAATGCGCTGGTCAGTTTGGTCCGTATACGCGCCTGTAGTGCAGGTACCATGTGCGATTGAAATGTCTATATCTGCCAAAATACATAGATCTAAAAGGTTAAAACCTGATAGGGGGGTGGGGAATGGTAAAATCTAAAGGAAATGGGAATGCATATGGTATTCACTGTATTTGTACAAAGAGAATAATGCGTCGGTCGGTTCGGTCACTATGAACGCTTGTGTGCAGGTACAATGCGGAACTGGAACTCTAACATCTCCCAAATTATGTGGATAAAAAAGGTTAGAACCTAGTGCTGTTGAAGTAGGAGGCCTAATTTAGTGGACTGGCAAGAATATGGTGCTAACTGCATCTCTACAAACACAAGTAATGCGCTGGTCAGTTTGGTCCGTATACGCTCCTGTAGTGCATGTACCATGTACGACTGAAATGTCTATAACTGCCAAATTACATAGATCCAATAGGTTAAAACCTGGTAGGGGGGTGGAGTATGGAAAAATCTAAAGAAAATGGGAATGCATATGGTATTTACTGTATTTGTACAGAGAGAATAATGCGTTAGTCCGTTCGGTCACTATGCACGCTTATGTGCAGGTACAATGCGGAATTGTAACTCTGAAATCTCCCAAAATATGTGGATCAAAAAGGTTAGAACCTAGTGCTGTTGAAGTAGAAGGCATAATCCAATGGACTGGCAAGAATATGGTACTAACTGCATCTCTACAAACATAAGTAATCTGCTGGTCAGTTTGGTTGGTATGCGCGCCTGTAGTGCACGTACCATGTACGACTGGAATGTCTATATCTACCAATAGGTTAAAATATGGTAGGGGGGTGGGGAATGGGAAAATATGAATACATATGGTATTCACTGTATTTGTACTGAGACAATAATGCGTCGGTCGGTTTGGTCTGTATGCACGCTTGTGTGCAGGTACAATGCGGAACTGGAACTCTAAAATCTCCCAAATTATGTGGATCGGAATGGTTAGAACCTACTGCTGTTGAAGTAGAAGGTCTAATCTAGTGGACTGGCAAGAATATGGTGCTAACTGCATCTCTACAAACATAAGTAATGCGCTGGTCAGTTAGGTCCGTATGCGCGCATGTAGTGCAGGTACCATGTACGACTGAAATGTTTGTATCTGCCAAATTACATAGATCCAACAGGTTAAAACCTGGTAGGGGGGTAGGGAATGGTAAAATCTAATACATATGGTATTCACTGTATTTGTACAGAGAGAATAATGCGTCGGTCGGTTCGGTCAGTATGCACGCTTGTGTGCAGGTACAATGCGGAACTGGAACTCTGAAATCTCCAAAATTTTGTGGATTGGAAAGGTTATAACCTAGTTTTGTTGAAGTAGAAGGCCTAATCTAGTGGACTGGCAAGAATATGGTACTAACTATCTCTACAAACATAAGTAATGCGCTGGTCGGTTTGGTCGGTATGCGCGCCTGTAGTGCAGGTACCATGTACGACTGGAATATCTTTATCTGCCATATTACATAGATCCAATAGGTTAAAACATGGTAGGGGGGCGGGGAATGGTATAATTTAAAAGAAATGGGAATACATATGGTATTCACTGTATTTGTACAGAAAGGATAATGCGTCGGTCGGTTCGGTGAGTATACACGCATGTGTGCGGGTACAAGGCGGAACTAGAACTCTGAAAACTCCCAATTTTTGTGGATCATAAATGTTAGAACCAAGTGTTGTTGAAGTAAAAAACCTAATCTAGTGGACTACCAAGAATATGCTACTAACTGCACCTCTACAAATATAAGTAATGCGCTGGTTAGTTCGGTCGGTATGCGCGCCTGTAGTGCGGGTACCATGTACGACTGGAATGTCTATATCTGCCAAATTATATAGATCCAATAGGTTAAAACCTGGTAGGGGGGTGGGGAAATGTATAATTTGAAGGAAATGGGAATACATATGGTATTTACTGTATTTGTACAGAGAGAATAATGCGTCAGTCGGTAAGGTCAGTATGTACGCTTGTGTGCAGGTACAAGGCGGAACTGGAACTCTGAAATCTCCCAAATTATGTGGATCGGAAAGGTTATAACTATGAAAATTAGAACGAGAATGATTGACTAAGGAATGAGTGTGATACAAATATGAAACCCTAGAATTGTGTACCCCTTAGTATCTAACCCGCTACAGCCTACACAGGCTAGATCATATAAGTCTGACACACCCCCATAGGCAAAGTGGGGGAGAACAAGGGGTCACAGACCAGTCAAGCAAAGCAAAGCAAAGCAAGCTCAGGGTGGATCACAATGTCACCACACATTCCGAGCACAAGTTCAAGGCCACAAGACCAGTTCACATGCAAGATCATATATAAAGGTAAACAAGCAAGTGCAGGTATAGATAGATCACTGTACAAGCAAGGTCAAGAAGTGAGCAAGTGAGGCAAAGTAGGCACAAGACCTAACAGAGTACAGAAGCGCTGATGATCACAAGGCGCGAGTGCCTTGGTGAAGATATCAGCAGTGTTCGCCTGAGAGGCCACGTAAGCAAGTCGCAGCTGACCACGCTGCTGCAGCTCACGAGCAAGAAAGTAGCGGAGAGCAATGTGCTTCGTTCTGTGCTCCAGTCTGTGCTCCCGACACAAGGCCAGCATGGCCTTGTTGTCTACGTACAGAACTGGAGGAGAACGAGGCGGCTCTCCAAGGTCAGTCAGCAGGTAGGTGAGCCAGCGTAACTCCTGTGCAGCCATGGCCCCTGCGTAGATCTCAGCCTCACACCTGGAGCTGAGAACGGAAGACGAGCGGGTAGACCGCCACGAAACAGAACCGGAACCAAGGCTGAAGGTGTAACCCTGTGACGACCGCAGCGTAGCCAAGTCGTCAACCCAAGAAGCGTCTGCGTGACCAGTGAGGACCACTGGACTCCGCCCTCCAAGCACGAGCCCCATGCCCGACGTACTGCACAAGTAGCGCAGCACCCTCTTCGCTGCAGCCATGTGCTCTGGTCGGTGTCTCCCAGGAGCAACATAGCGTGCCAAGATGCTAAGAGGGTATGCAAGGTCAGGTCGAGTACAGGTCATCAGGTACATGAGGCAGCCAACAAGCTCTGGGTACGGGCCACTCGGCTCTACGGACTCATCCGAAGGCAGAGCTGAGAGCGAGTGGCGAGTAGGCAGAGGAGTGGCCTGAGGCGAGGAGTACGTGAAGCCGAAGCGCGAAGGACCTGCCGCACCATGTGTGACTGAGTCAGGGTAATGGTGCGCTGTGCTCTGTCCCGAGTGATCTGCAAGCCAAGGTAGCTGCGCAGTTCACCCAGGTCAGTACACGTGTGTCTCTTCTGCAGCTCGGACTTCACGTGGGCGAGTCCAGCAGTGTCAGCTGTGGCAAAGACCAAGTCGTCAACGTACACGAGGATGTAGAACGGCGGCAAAGAGGTGTCAGTGCGCAGAAACAGCGACGGGTCGGCAGTAGAAGGAGCAAACCCAAGAGCCGCAAGTGTAGTCCTCAGTGTGTCGTGCCACTCACGGGGCGCCTGGCGGAGACCGTAGACTGGCCGCCGGAGGCTCCACTGGGTACCAGGAGGAAACGACCCAGTGAAGCCAGGTGGGCGGCGCAGCCAGATCTCCTCGTGCAGGCTGCCCTGTAGGAAAGCAGTGCTGAAGTCAAGAGAGTGAAGCTCGTAGTCGCGCTGAGCGGCTATGTGCAGCAGCACCCGAAGAGTGGTCATCTTCGGGGTGGGAGAGAAGGTCTGAAAGTAGTCAACTCCCTGCCGCTGACTGAAGCCTCGAGCCACGTAACGTGCCTTGAAGACAGGCGGAGAACCCGGCGGCCGCTTCACCCTGAAAATCCACATGCCACTGACGATGTTCGCCCCAGGTGGGGGAACCTCGTCGACGTAGGTGCCTGTGGACTTCCAGGAAGCCATCTTTGCGTCCATGGCTGCCTGCCACTGAGAGGAGTAGGGACCCTCTATCGCCTCTGCGTAAGAGCGCGGAGTCGGGATGTCTGGTGCATCCGGGTCTCCCTCAGGGGCAAGCAGCATGGACACGAGATGAGGTGAAGCAGCAGCAAAACACTGGAACTCCTCCTGCCTGTCCTCAAGGACGTCCGTGCCAAGGGCACACTCACCCCCGACGGACGGAGGACAGACAGACGCAGACTCAGCAACAAGACGAGCAGCGTAGTCTAGACGACAGCGAGCAGCGAAGTCGACAAGCTCAGCAACTAAGGCAGACGCAGCAGTGGACTCAAAGGAAGGGTCAGTGACGACAGTAGCAAGGAGACGCGTGACAGTAGGACTGGCAGCACGAAGGGAGTCCGACTCCGGGTCAGGAAGAGCAGGAAGAGAGGACTCGGGAGGAGAAGGCAAAGGGGCACGCAGCGGAGTAGTGGAAGGACGCAGAGACATCCGATGCGTACCGGGGACAGGAGGAGGACGCTGACGCGAACCACGACCACCAGTGCGAGCAGCACGGACAGGCGACGCAGGACGAGATGCAGGCTCACGACGCTCAGCAAGACCTCCAGTAGGACCAGTGTAGGGAGAAGGAGCAGGCAGAGGGGAGGCGGGCTGTAACTGTGACTCGGACAGGACAAGCGGTGGAGACTCTAAGAGAGGAGCAGGACCAATAGAGGGCGGAAGACCAAGAACCTGCTCAAGGAGCGGAACGAAGTACGGCCGCGGCCGCGCAGCGCCCCCAGAACCAGTAGGAACAGCACCAGCACCCCCAACGGCAGCACCAGCTCCAGTAGCACCCCCAGCTCCAGCCGCGCCAACACCAGCACCCTCAGAAGCACCAGCACCAGCAGCACCTCCGGCACCAACACCCCCAGCAGCTCCAGCTCCAGCCGGACCACCAGAAGACGCAGCAGCTCCAGCTCCAGTACCTCCAGCAGCACCGACTCCAGCAGCACCGCCAGCTCTAGCACCTCCAGCAGCAGTACCAACAGGCCCGGCAGCTCCGGTACCTCCAGTACGAGCACATCCGGGACCCGTGGCTCCAAAACCCCCAGCAGTAGAAGGACCTCCAGCCGCAGCAGAACCTCCAGCGCCGGAAGCACCTCGAGCTCCAGCAGCACGGCGCCAGCGCCTAGCAAACCACTCGCGCAGCTCCTGCGGAGAGAGCGGCTCCCGCCGGGGCGAAGGACCGGAAGTACCGCCAGGCTCAGCACCACCCGACTCCACACGAGTAGGCCCCGCACCCTCAGGCCCCGCACCCCCAGGCTCCGCGTACCCAGACTCAGCAACCCCAGGCTCAGCACCCCCAGACTCAGCACCCCCAGGCTCAGCACCCCCAGACCCAGCACCCCCAGGCTCAGCACGCTCAGGCTCAGCACCCCCAGACCCGGCACCAGCAGGCGCAGCTCCCCTAGCAGCACCAGAGTCACCAGCTACCTCAACAGACTCGACCGCGTCTACCTGAGACACACCTGAGGGGGCAGGTACCTGAGGGGGGAAGGGGTCTACCGGGGGGGGACCTGGCGTGAGGAAGAGCAGCTCCAGCTCCAGCCGGACCACCAGAAGACGCAGCAGCTCCAGCTCCAGTACCTCCAGCAGCACCGACTCCAGCAGCACCGCCAGCTCTAGCACCTCCAGCAGCAGTACCAACAGGCCCGGCAGCTCCAGTACCTCCAGTACGAGCACATCCGGGACCCGTGGCTCCAGAACCCCCAGCAGTAGAAGGACCTCCAGCCGCAGCAGAACCTCCAGCGTCGGAAGCACCTCGAGCTCCAGCAGCACGGCGCCAGCGCCTAGCAAACCACTCGCGCAGCTCCTGCGGAGAGAGCGGCTCCCGCGGGGGCGAAGGACCGGAAGTACCGCCAGGCTCAGCACCACCCGACTCCACACGAGTAGGCCCCACACCCTCAGGCCCCGCACCCCCAGGCTCCGCGTCCCCAGACTCAGCGACCCCAGGCTCAGCACCCCCAGACTCAGCACCCCCAGGCTCAGCACCCCCAGACCCAGCACCCCCAGGCTCAGCACGCTCAGGCTCAGCACCCCCAGACCCGGCACCAGCAGGCGCAGCTCCCCTAGCAGCACCAGAGTCACCAGCTACCTCAACAGACTCGACCGCGTCTACCTGAGACACACCTGAGGGGGCAGGTACCTGAGGGGGGAAGGGGTCTACCGGGGGGGGACCTGGCGTGAGGAAGAGCAGCTCCAGCTCCAGCCGGACCACCAGAAGACGCAGCAGCTCCAGCTCCAGTACCTCCAGCAGCACCGACTCCAGCAGCACCGCCAGCTCTAGCACCTCCAGCAACAGTACCAACAGGCCCGGCAGCTCCAGTACCTCCAGTACGAGCACATCCGGGACCCGTGGCTCCAGAACCCCCAGCAGTAGAAGGACCTCCAGCCGCAGCAGAACCTCCAGCGTCGGAAGCACCTCGAGCTCCAGCAGCACGGCGCCAGCGCCTAGCAAACCACTCGCGCAGCTCCTGCGGAGAGAGCGGCTCCCGCCGGGGCGAAGGACCGGAAGTACCGCCAGGCTCAGCACCACCCGACTCCACACGAGTAGGCCCCGCACCCTCAGGCCCCGCACCCCCAGGCTCCGCATCCCCAGACTCAGCAACCCCAGACTCAGACCTGAGGGGGGGGACCTGAGGGGGGAAGGGGAGTAGTGCGGTAGGGGAAGAGACGGAAGTAGGGAACCGACTCGTCAAACGTGACGTCCTGAGAGGACAGAACACGGCGCGAGGTGGGGTGGTAAAACTGCCAACCAGGCGCGTCAGGGGGGAAGCCAAGGAAGACGCAGGGAACAGCTCGGGAGGACAGCTTGTCCGCAGACAAGTCGCGGACAAAAGCTCGAGATCCCCAGACACGAAACGCAGACGCATCGCCAACCTTCCCCGTCCACCGCAGAGTAGGGGAGGTCTCCGGCATGGAGACCCGGGGCTGAAGGTTGATCTGATGCGCCGCGTACTGAACCGCGAACGGCCACAGAAAATGGGGAGCAGCCGCATGGATCATGGACGTACGAGCGACGTCCATGACCATGCCAATGCGGCGCTCAGCAATCCCATTTTGCTGTGGAGAGGCCGGAAGCGTGAACGTCTGGCGGATGCCCTCCGCACGACAGTAGGCTCGCAGAAGGTCGGAGGAAAACTCTCCACCTCTGTCGGAGTGCAGACGTAGAACAGGAAAGTCCGAGTCGAACCTCTCTCTGAGCTGGAGATGAGCAGCGCGGATCCAGTCGATCAACACCTCAGTGACTTCACCCTTGCGGTGCAAGGGGAAGACTGTGGTGTAACGCGAGTAGTCGTCAACCACCAGTAGGAAGTAACGCTCGTGACCCTGTCCACGGACGCGGGTTGGGCCCCACACGTCCATGTGAAGCGTCTGCAGCGGAGCCTCTGTCGGAGGAAACTCGGAGGAGTGAGGAGCGGCGCGCTGCCGCCCCTCGACGCAGGGAACGCAGGTGGGGGCAGGCCTCGGGGGAAGGGGAGGTAGGGACCTGGGGAGACCAGAGACAAGGACACGGGAGGCCATACCTCGGAGACGAGGCAGGGAGGGGTGACCAAGGCGGTGGTGCCAGAGGAGAGTCTGGTGAGACAGGAGACGACACGAGCAGGGGGCAGACTCAGGACCAGACCCGGACGCTGCAGCAAACACCTGACCCGACGCAGCTACCTGACCAGACGCAGCAACTGGAGGAGACTCAGTAGTCAGTGTGTACAGGCTCAACCCCCGGCTGACGGGTAAACGTGGCCAAGTGTTGGCCAGTCCGAGCACACGTACAGTGGGTCACTCGCTGACTCGCAGGAGCGAACTGGTGAACCCCCCTATCCTGTAGGTCAGCACCACTCACCAAGTTCGTAGAGAACGAGGGGAGGTACAGACCTGACAGGGTGCCAGAGGGGGCCGCCGGACACGGTAAGACAGTGGAGAAGTGAGCAAGGACAGGACCCCCAGAGGGGTCCGCCAGTGAGACTGCAACCGGCCGACTAAGCGGCGTGAGAGTGGTGCGGTCTCGAAAGAAGGAGCGGGAAGCACCCGAGTCAAGGGTGAAGGTGTGTACGACCGCAGAAGGCGCAGCACCAGAGAGAGCAGACTCGCCAGCACCTGGAGCAGGAGACTCACTAGCACCTAGAGCAGCAGCCTCACCAGCACCTGGAGCAGGAGACGCACTAGCACCTAGGGTAGTAGCCTCACCGACACCTGGAGCAGGAGACGCACGAGCACCTAGAGCAGCAGCCTCACCAGCACCCAGAGCAGCAGACTGGATACCTGGGTCAGGCGGCACACATAGGTGACAGGCACCCTCAGCACTAGTAGACAATGCATACATTGCAGTGAGAAGAGCATCATAGTCTAGAGCAAAGATGTCTACCCTCTGCCTAAGTAGCTCCAGCCAGGAGGGGAGCTCAGCGTCGTCGCCAAACACTGTACGACAAGCGTCGCTCAAACGGGCGAAGCAGCGGGACTCTGTGTGACCAGGAGTCCCGCAAGGCTGACCAATCCGGACACCCGTGCGAATGACTTACTGGCAGCGAGCAGTACTCAGTGACCCTCTACTCTGCGCGTACCACTCGCGAAGCTGCTGGGGCGAAAGGGTCTCGCGCGGACGACGCTGCGGCTGCACCTAGGCACGACAAGAAGCTCCCGAACTACTCACTCCAGGACGACTCCCACTACGGCCTCCCCGACAACCCCACCTAGCGTACCACTCACGAAGCTGCTGGGGCGGGAGGGACTGACGCGGACGTCGCTGGAGCTGCAGCTGGTCACCGCCAGGAGTAGCAGTAGCAGTAGTAGCCGCAGTAGCAAGCAGTAACAGCGCGGCTACCCCTACAACCCCAACTAGCGTACCACTCACGAAGCTGTTGGGGCGTGAGAGACTCACGCGGACGGCGCTGGAGCTGCATCTGGCCAAGCCAGGTGCAGCAGTAGCAGTAGAAAGAGCAGTAGCAGCAGAGCAGCAGAGCGCAGGAACAGTAGAAGAGCAGTAGCAGCAGGAGCGGCAGTAACAGTAGAAAGAGCAGTAGCAGCAGGGCAGTGCTCACCAGTGGCGAGAAGGGAAGAGTCCAGCTGCGGCTGGGGCTCAACGGCGGCGGCAGCTCGACAGCGGCGGCGGCTCGACGGCGCGGCTCGACAGCGGCGGCGGCTCGGCGGCGGCGGCTCGACAAGCGACGGCGGCTCGGCCGGCGGCGGCTCGACAGCGGCGGCGGCTCGACGGAGGCGGCTCGACGGTGGCGGCTCGACCCGCGGCGGCGGCTCGACAGCGGCAGCGGCGGCGGCTCGACGGCGGCTGTTGCGGCAGCGGCAGGGCCGGGGCGGCAAGCGGCGGTGGCGACGGCGGCAGCGGTGGCCGGCAGTGGCGGCGGCTGCAGTTGGCAGCGGCGGCGGCTTGCACGGCAGAAGTGGCCGCTGCTGCTGCTGGGGGCCGGGAAGGGGCCGGGAGGGGCCGCGAAGGGCGGCAACAGGGCCGCTAAGGGGCCACGAGGGGCCGAGTGGGGCCGCGGACGACCGCGAAGGGCGGCGACGGGGCCGCAGCGGGCGGCGACGGGGCCGCAACGGGCGGCGTCAGGGCCGCGAAGGGGCCTCGAGGGGCCGTAAGGGGCGGCGACGGGGCCGCTGCGGGCGGCGACGGGGCCGCTGAGGGCGGCGACGGGGCCGTTGTGGACGGCGACGGGGCCGTGAGGGGCGGCGACGGGGCCGCTGCGGGCGGCGACGGGGCCGCTGAGGGCGGCAAGAGGGCCGCAATGGGCGGCGACGGGGCCGCGAGGGGGCGGCGACGGGGCCGCTGCGGGCGGCGACGGGGCCGCTGCGGGCGGCTACGGGGCCGCTGAGGGCGGCGACGGGGCCGCAAAGGGCGGCAAGAGGGCCGTAAAGGGCGGCGACTGGGCCGCTAGGGGCAGCGACGGGGGCCGCTAAGGGGACGCGAGGGGCCGTGAGAGGAGCCTCTAAGAGGGCGCGACGCGACGGGAGGGCGGCCCACGGGGCGCGCCTCGGGCAGGGGCGACTCGCGCTCCGGGCAGAAAAAAAAAAAAAAATCGAATTTTAGTGGTGGGCCCTAGGAAGCGTTCCCACTAGGGAACCTGCTCTGATAACATGTGAAAATTAGAACGAGAATGATTGACTAAGGAATGAGTGTGATACAAATATGAAACCCTAGAATTGTGTACCCCTTAGTATCTAACCCGCTACAGCCTACACAGGCTAGATCATATAAGTCTGACAATAACCTAGTGTTATTGAAGTAGAAGGCCTAACAAACATGGACTGGCAAGAATATGGTACTAACTGCATCTCTACAAACATAAGTAATGCGCTGGTCACTTTGGTCGGTATGCGCGCCTGTAGAGCAGGTACCATGTACGACTGGAATGTCTATATCTGCCAAATCACATAGATCCAATAGGTTAAAACCTGGTAAGAGGGTGGGAAATGGTATAATTTAAAGGAAATGGGAATACATATGGTATTCACTGTATTTGTACAGAGAGAACCTAACAGAGCAATCTCAGCCTGGTTCGTGCGCGCAGAAAAGTCCGGCGCCCACGTTGACGGCACTGTCTGCCGACAAATGCTAAAAAAGCGCGTGGATCCCTATAGGTGCAGGGAAAAGCATCAAATGACATGAATGTTATTGCATATATGGGTGGCCGATGATCATATACGAATACCGGAGCAATTTCAGCCTGGTTCGTGCGCACAGAAAAGATCGGCACCCGCGATGACGATAGTTTTCTGCCGACAATTGCAAAGGAAGCGCATGGATCCCTAAAGGCGTAGGGAAAAGCATCAAACGACCTGAACGTTATTGCACATTTGGGTGGCTCATGTTCAAGTACACCTACCAGAGCAATTTCAGCTTGGTTCGTGCGCACAGAAAAGTTCGACGCCTGCGATGACGGCTGTGTATGCCGACATATTCTAAGGAAGCGTTAGGCATAGGGAACAGCATCAAACGACCTGAGTGTTATTGCATATTCGGGTGGCACATGTTCAAATACACCTACCAGAGCAATTTCAGGTTTTTTTTGTGCGCACTGAAAAGTTCGGCGCCAGCGATGACAGTTGTTTGTGCCGACAAATGCTAAGGAAGCGCATGGATCCCTATAGGCGCATGGAAAAGCATCGAACAACCTGAATGTTATTGCATTTTTGGGTGGCCCATGTTCAAATACACCTACTAGAGCAATTTCAGCTTGGTTCGTGTGCACAAAAAAGTTCGGCGCCAACGATGATGGGAGTTTCAGCCGACAAATGCTAAGGAAGTGCGTGGATCCCTATAGGCGTAAGGAAAATCATCGAACGACCTGAATATTATTGCATATTCTGGTGGCCCATGTTCAAATACAACTACCGCAACAATTTCTGCTTGGTTTCGTGCGCACAGAAAAGTTCGGTGCCCGCGATGACGGTAGTTTCGCCGACAAATGCTAAGGATGACCATAGATCTCTACATGTGTACGGAAAGCATCGAACGACCTGAATGCTATTGCATCTTTGGGTCGCACATGTTCAAATACACCTACCAGAGCAATTTCAGCTTCGTTCGTGTGCACAAAAATGTTCGGCGCCTGCGATGACGGCAGTGTCTGCCGACAAATGCTAAGGAAACGCATGGATCCCTTCATGCGTAGGGAAAAGCATCGAACGACCTGAATGTTATTGCATATTTGGGTGGCAAATGTTCAAATACATATACCAGAGCAAATTTCAGCCTCGTTCGTGCGCACAAAAAAAGTTCGGCGCCAGCGATGACGGTTGTTTCTGCCGACAAATGCTGAGAAAGCGCGTGGATCCCCTATAGGAGGGAACTGCATCGAATGACCTGAATGTTATTGCATATTCGGGTGGCATATGTTCAAATACATCTACTGAAGCAACTTCAGCCAGGTTCGTGAGCACAGAAAAGTTCGGCGTCCGCGATGACGACAGTGTCTGCCGACAAATGCTCAGAAAGCGCATGAATCTCTATAGGTGTAGGGAAAAGCATCAAACGACCTGAATATTGTTGCATATTTGGGTGGCCCATGTTCAAATACAACTACGAGAGCAATTTCAGCCTGGTTCGTGCGCACATAAAAGTTCGGCGCCCGCGATGACGGCAGTTTCTGCCGACATTGCTAACGAAGCGCGTGGATCCCTACAGGGGTAGAGAAAAGCATCGAACGACCTGAATGTTATTGCATATTTGGATACACCTACCGGAGCAATTTTAGCTTGGTTCGTGCGTACAGAAAAGTTCCGGCGCTCGCGATGACGGCTGTTTCTGCCGTCAAATGCTAAAGAAGTGCATGGATCCCTATAGGCGTAGGAAAGGCATCGAACGACCTGAATGTTATTGGATACCCTGGTGGCACATGCTCAAATACACCCAGAGCAATTTCAACTTGGTTCGTGCGCACATAAAAGTTCGGCGCCAACGATGACGGCTGTTTCTGCCTACAAATTCGAAGGAAGCGCATGGATCCCTATAGGTGTAGGGAAATCATCGAACCTGCATGTTTTTTCATATTCAGGTGGCCCATGTTCAAATAAACCTACCGGAGAAATTTCAGCTTGGTTCGTGCGCACAGAAAGTTCGGCGCCAGCGATGACGGTTGTTTCTGCCGGCAAATGCTAAGGAGCGCATCAATCCCTATAGGCGTAGGGAAAGGCATCGAACGACCTGAATGTTGATGCGATCAAAAGTTGGTCGTAACGAGGATCACCTCGGGAAGTTCGCATAGAGTGTGTGGTAGTGGTGGGCCCTTGATCTCAAATCTAGAGTGAATGTAAAATGATTGAGATGATAAAAACATGCAAATACAAAGGTATAAAAAAGAGTATAGGGTACATTCCCTTATTTAAGAATAACTAGACTAGCCATGTACTCTATGGGTACCTTCCCTTATTGCAGCGAAACCCAATCGTGAGACTCCAAACGGTTACGAACTGCTCGGGCATAATCCCCCTCACTGCTGCTGCCTCAAACTGTCTGCCTTGATGGTCCAGATGCTTCGTAACCATACGCGACTCTTCGCGTCATCCCACCTCTTGCCTTCAGACTCGATATTGCGTGCTTCGCTTCCAGCGGTTAGGAATGCACAGTGTCTTTCTCAATTTACTATTCGTAACAAATCTTATGCATATTCTGGTGTCCTATGTTCAAATACACCTACCGGAGCAATTTCGGCTTGGTTCGTGCGCACAGAAAAGTTCGGTGCCAGCGATGACGGTTGTTTCTGCCAACAAATGTTAAGGAAGCGCATGGATCTATAGGCGTAGGGAAAAGCATCGAACGACCTGAATGTTATTGCATATTCGGGTGACCCATGTTCAATTACACCTACCGGAGCAATTTCAAGCCTGATTCGTGCGCACTGAAAAGTTCGGCGCCCCGCGATGACGCCAGTATCTGCCGACAAATGCTAAGGAAGTGCATGAATCCATGGATCCATTATCCATCCCCAATTTCCCTTAGGGCGGGTCCAACTTTGCACACTCCCAATTTTTTCGTTATTTTTACGTCAACACACTTGTCAAATTTGACTGTACCCTGGGCGTAGTCCTAACGTTTCCTGTCCAGTTCGGAGTGTACAGTGCGGACTTTGACGAGGTACATTAACGATGCGAGGCACAGCACCTGGGAAGGGAATTACCAAATGTTGCGAGGGTTTCCGGATCTAGGGCGACAGGGATTATATCATGGCGAAAGAGTTTTGGCGAAAAACGGGCGTTTACTGTCTGACGACTTTGACGGGAAGCGATTTGGGAGACGAACCTTCGGATGTGTTCCGCACGTCCCGGGGCACGTTTCCGAAATGAACTCATCTAAGTACAGTCTCGCGTCAAAACTGATTTTGTACATTACCGTAAAAGTTCTGTTACATGCTTAATTTTGGTAACTGAGCTGAAATTTTTCCCGTACATGTGCAAAGTTAGACCCGCCCTTACCATTCATTTGCTCATGCGAATCCAGCATCCATCCCTTAACCTGCAAGTGGCATGCCATTCCAGATATCCCAACTCAATCTCTTTACATAGATTCCAACTCAAATCACATTCACCAGACGCTAAGATTTCATACAATGGCCATTCATTGGCATAGACACTACTAAGGACATAAACACCACCACTGCCAAGCACCACCACTCCGCCATCGCCTTCGATTTCCAGCCCTCCACCTCCTCCTGCCCCACCACAAACGTCGCTTTCGCATCCCTTCCCCATCCTGCCCATCCGCTAGTCACGACTGCACGGCCAGGCGTTGCAGGTGCTCCATGAACACCTGGAGAGACACGTCATCCGTGAGAATGACCTCTCCTCCTGGCACCGTTGACGCGCTGTTGTATGTCGCTGACGGGTTCAGCTTCGCCAGCAGGAACCGGGCCTGCAATGCACATGCACATGGGTTGTGTAGAGAATAGTTTAGAATCAAATAAAAGTTCGAGCATAGTCCCAGCACGGCATTTTTCCAGGAATGGCAACGATATGCGGGGCCTGCCACACGTACACACCACCCCCCATCGCCCACCCCCCCGTCGCCCATCCTCCCATGGCCCATCGGCCATCGTGACTCCCTCTGTGCCGTCACCTGGCTGCCGTTCTGGTCGCAGTCCACGAGGCGTGGCGTGGGGAAGCGCTCCGCCATGATGGCCGCTGCATCGCTCTGCGGGGCTGCCAGTAGCTGCGCGAATGCCTGGTGGGGCAGAGGCCGGCAGGACAGACAAGGCACGCAGGCAGGGGAAGAGGACACGCAGCAGGGGAGGCGGTGATGCAAAGGTGGAGGCAGGGTGCCGTGCCAGAACACCACGAGAGTGGATAAATGGCACCGGCTTGTACAGTCACACATTGCAGAAATGGGCGCGTGGGTGACCAGATGGTTGGTCACAGCCGGTTGCGGGTGGCCTCTCACCTGGTGCTCGGGTTGGTTGTGGTAGCCAGCGTTGCGCCACTGGGCGATGGTGGAGCCGTGGAAGATGACCACTGAGAAGAAGGCGTCCAGCAGCAGGATGCGGTCCACTGCGATCGCCGCCACGTCTAGTAGCGCTGGCTCCGGTGGCGCGTTGAACGAGTAGGACGTTAGCGTGGGCTGGCGGGTAATGGGAAGTGCGCGCGGGGGGGGGTGGGTTGGGTTGGGGGGAGTAGTAAGAGAAGGTGG